>JAQZBX010044199.1:5289-21531 GCA_029593785.1 Cabassous unicinctus
AGTGTACAAAATAAAGTTTATAAAAAAAAAAAAGTGAAGTTACACAGCCAGGAGGGGCCACAGTGGGAATGTGCCCCTAGACCCCAGACCTTACCGGCCCTATGTACCCCAAGAAAGCAGAAGTAAAACACGGGAGGAAGAGTGAAAATTAAAGGCTCAAGTAACTCACCAGGGCTTAGATCTAATGAAAGCAAAGTGCCTAAGATGAAGATCTTTGGGGTTGGATACACACTCTTACTTGCAAAGTGCTGGGGTCCCCGCAACACTCCCAGGCTGGGCAGAAACCTGCAGCCCTAGGCCCCTCCCAGGAGGGGTTCCCATTCATTGTGTTCCCCCACGGTATACACACCAGGTGTCAATCATGCCCACCCCCATGAGCCCTTCCCTTGGGCATGATCAATTCCGCCTGTGGCAATAACCCCTTTAAGAGCCAGCTGCTGAAGGCCAGCCACTGAGCAGGCCCTTTCCAGGTGGGAGGAGAAGAAAGCTATGCAGCCTCTGACTGGCTCTGAGGCAAATCTGAAGAAAAGGGCCTAGGAAGGAGAAGCCCTGAAAGGAGAATGACTTTAGCGACCGCTAAGGGTCAGGGGGGAGGGCGGTAGGCAGAGGGCGGGGCCGTGGGGACCATAGGAGGGACAGGGGAGGGACTTGGGGTGGAGGAACCTTTGGGGTGGAGGGACCAAAGGTGGTAAGGGCCTTGGGAGGATAAGGACCGTGGGGGGAGGGGCTGTGGAGGGGGGTAAGGACCGTGCGGGGAGGTGGCCGCCCTGCGGTGTGGGCCCGGGACTCTTCATCTGACATGGGGCCCCGCAGTGTGGCACAGCCCACTGGGCAGGGACCCCCGGCAGGACCCTGGGCACCCTGCCCGCCCATGAGCCGCCCATGGAAGCAGTGCCCCGACCCCGGCGCGGCCACGTCCCAACCGGCCTGGAGGGTGCGCAGGACTTGCGGCGGCACCGCGCAAAACTTCCTGGGGCCCCCGCGCATCCCCCGCGCACGGCGAGCGAGCGGAAACTTTACTGGGGGGGCGCGGGACCGGCGCCCCAGAAGCCCAGGAGAGGGAGGGTCGCTCGCCCCACTTTTCCGGGCTTACAGGGGTTACTGCAGGCCCCGTGCCCTACCCCGACGCCAAGTTGCGCCCGCAAACTCACCGCTACCGCGGGGCGGGGGATGCGGGTCCCGAATGGGGGCTTCACTCGCTCCGCCGACCGCCTGTTCTGCGGAGCAGACACTCAGTCCCTCGCTGCACTCCTGGGTCCTGACACGTCCTCGCAGACGGAACACGCGAACCAAGTCAGCGCGGTCGTGGCTCCCAAACACCCCGTGGACTGGGCAGGGCTTGAGGGAACAAGAGTGGGCCAGAGCCAGGACTTTGCCCCCAAAGAGGGTACGGCCCGCTCTGTGACGGACAGCTCGCGGCAGCCAATCAACACATGATCCGGCTGGTACATGGGATTGATGCGGGGCAGGGTGGGCCCAAGGACCCAGAGTGGGGTGATTGACAGGACGCCAACCAACGGGAATGTGAAGCGGCGACAGAGCGGGAAGACCACGAAAGGCAGAGCTTGGGGATCCTGTCATTTCACTGCCAGCTTGTTCACACCTAGGCTATCGGTTCACCTTGTTTCAATTTTAGTGGTACATAGTAATAAATTAACGAATTTATTGATACATATTAATCATAAAATACAACCAAAGGATATGCTCAATGGTATTTGTTATATCACATTGTTGTGCATTCATCACTTCAATCTTCAGTAGTGCATTTTCATTATTTCAATAACAATAATAATAAACAAGAAACTTCACCCCTCAATCTGTTTCCCCTGCTGTACAGAGCTGCTATTTCTGGCTATTCTAGCACAATTATTTATTAGTTTTATTCAGATATATTCACATACCATACAATCTATCTAAAGTGTATAATCAATGGCTTTTAGTATAATTGCAATGTTGTGCATTCATCATAAGAAATACTTTGAGAATTATTTCATTACTCCAAAAAGAAAAACTCCACACCCCTAAGCATGCCTTCCCTAGCCCTACGTAACCACTAATCAAAGTCCATCTTTATAAATTGATTAATATTTACTTTTATATAAATGGAATCTTACAATATCTTTTTTATTTTTATTTTGTATGTTTAATGATTGAAACATAAGCAATTAAAAAACAAGAAAACACTCTTTCACCTATCTGAGTCTGCTCAAGTGCATAGTCAAGTATTGAAGGGATATGACAGTAGGGTAGTGATATTATTCAGTTGGGTGGTACAGGTTTGAAAGGTGGGTAGATTGGGAAGGGTGGGTTGGAAGGTCCAGTGTACTGGGGTTGAGGGAGGGTTGGGAGGGGGACCAAGTGAACACAGGGATTTGCGGGTATGTGGTTGAAAGTACAAAGTTGGGAATGCTCTTATGGCAATAAGACAATGAAGGGTTACTAGTTTAGGGTGTTGGATGGGGGGTCAGTCAAGACAAGGCCCACCTGGAATAGGCTTCTAGGGATTGTGTGAGTGAACATTCTGTCATTATATGTTCTATCAGTGGGTGGAGACACACATAACGAGTGGGAAGGAGTTGGACTCCCATCCTCAGGAGGATGGATTTCTTCACATAGACAGGCGGGAGACTCTCAAGAGCATGGGCGGTTCCTAATAGGGGAGGACAAACCAGTGTGTCAAGACCTCAGTCTTGTTGCATCTAACTATGAATCTTGTCATCCAAGGAGTGAAACCAGGGGGTCGCCGTGAGCTCCGAGGGGAGGGGAGGGAGGAAGAGAATAAATCGAAGAGGGGGTATTTACTGGGCAGTGGAAGTATTCTACATGACCTTACAGTGATGGACACAGGAAATGATAAATATCATCAAAATTTATTAAAGTGTATCGTCTAAAATGTAAACCATAATGTAAACCATTGACTATGTTAAGTAGCTATGTTTCAATATTTGTATATCAGTTATAACAAAGGTAACATCCACATATAATAAGGTATTAATATGGGGGGGAGGAAAGGGGGATGATGTTGGGTATATGAGAGTCTCCTGTATTCTGTGTGTGACTTTACTCTGACCTAAAACTTCTTTGAAAACAAAATGAAATATAGTGAGACACGGGGAATGAGTAGGGGATGGTGCCCTGGTACAGACAGCACACCAGATAATTGGTGATGAAATGCAAAATGTCAAAAAAAAAGTTTGTAAATATTTTTCATTTTTTTAATACCCCAATCTTTTAATTTTAGTTTTTTAAAAATTTTTATGTATTTTATTTCTTATATTTAAACTTATCATTATTGATTCATTTTCCTATTAATTGTATTTGGCTATTGTAATTGCTTCATTTTTTGAGGAAGCTTTGGATTACAGAAAAGTTACCACTGGGGCGGGGGAGGATCAGTGGTGTGAGGTGTCAGTGATGGGGGAGTGCATGGGAGGGAATTCACCTAAGCATACATATAAGATATGTAAAAATATTCAAATGTTCATGGGGCATTGTCCCAGAGGGTGCAGACACACACAATATCCGAGAGAATACTGAATTCCTGTCCTGGAGTGCTCTGCCACATTCTTTAAGGTGGCAGCAACAATCCCCCAAGTGCAGGGACAGTGACTGGTGAAGGCAGATGATCCACTGATGGGCCCTTGATATTGATGACTAGGTTTATGAGCCTTTGCTCTTGATATTGAAACATCCTATTGGTATGGGGTACCTAAGAGTTGCCTCTTGAGAGCTTCCTCGTTGCTCAAATGTGGCCTCTCTCTAAGCCAAACTCAGCATATGAGTGCATTACCTTCCTCCCAGCATGGGACATGACTCCCAGGGATGAGCCTCCCTGGCACTGAGGGATTGCTACCAAACACCAACCAGTAATGGAACTGGAAAAATCCCTCAAATAAAAAGGGGAAAAGGTAAAGACAAATGAGTTTATATGGCTAAGAGACTTCAAAGTGAGTCGGGAGGTAATGCCGGAGGTAACGCTTATGCACATGTTAGCAAGCTCTCATAGACTTCCAAAGGGGATACTACCCCAAATAGTGGGGCTCCTGAGGGCTCTGGAGACAACCAGGTCCTATGGTTACAGTGGAAACCTCTGGAGTTTGGTGCCATGCCAGTGGGCTGTACCTTGGAGTTTGTGCTCCTGAGAGTGACAGAGCTGAACTCAATTATGTCTTCCCTGCACATGGCTCTTCTGTCCCTTCTATTCAAACCTATAATTGCTGCTGCTGGAGTTTGTACATGTACATCCAGAGACATGAGTCTTTGGGCTGTGCATGTGCCTGCTGGGCCTGGAATCTCAGCAGAGTTGCAACAACTACTGTACAGCTCATTGGACTCACTCAGGACAACTGGCAGGGAGAACATGATGGACAACGGCCACCCCAGGGAATGGAGAGAGTCTGCAGCTGTAGGCAGGATAGCCCCATCCATCTTCCCCATAGGATATAAGCCCCTTCTCAATTGGAGATGGAATGGATGCCACCATCCCAGAATCCTCGGGATTGGGGGCAGAGCTATTGACTAGAGTGGAGTTACTGGTATTCTACTATGGACATATTGTGATTCTAGCAATGGAGGAAATTACAACATTGATGTGGAGCCAGTGGCCAATGAAGGCTATGGGGGGAGGCAGATGGAAAAACAGTTGTAATACAGGGCTTTTTTTGGGTCTTGGGAATCGTCCTGAGTGATGCTGCTATTACAGATATAGGCCATTTTATATCACCACATATCATGCAGAATTGTATGGAAAGAATATAAACTACAATGTGAACTATGGTCCATGCTTAATGGCAAAGCCCCAGGATGTGCTTATCAATTGAAATGAACGTGCCACACAATGAAGGATGTTTATGTGGGATGGGGTGGGAGGGGTGGGGAGTGGCGCATATGGGAATCCCGATAACTTTTGTGTAACATTTATGTAATCTAAGTATCATTTAAAAAAATAATTAATTAATTAATTAAAATAAAAGTAACTTCTAAAAACAACACAGAAAATAAATATTTTAAAGTATCAAAAAAAGAAAACAGTTGAATAAATGCATCCATTTCTAAAATGTACTGGACACGTATAAACTTTTTCTGAATCATACAATATGTTGCACAATATATTTGGTTCATCGTAATGCAATCATACAGTATTTGTCCTTTTATATCTGGATTTCCTCATCAACATCATGACCTCCAGGTTCATCGATGTTGGCAAATGTTTTACAACTTCCTTTCTTCTTACAGCTGCATAATATTCCATCGTGTGAATATACCACAGTTTGTTTATCCATTCATCAGTTGATGGACACCTGGGTTGTTTTCAACTTTTGACAATCGTAAACAATGCTGCTATGAACACAGGAGTGCAGATGTCTGTTCCTGTCACTGCTCTCAGTTCTTCTGGGTATATACCTAGTAGTGGTATTGCCAGGTCACGTGGCAAGTCTATATTCAACTTCTTTTGGAACTGCCAAACAGTCCTCCACAGTGGCTGTACCATTCTGCATTCCCACCAACAGTGAAGAAGTGTTCCTATCTCTCCACATCCTCTCCAACACTTGTAGATCTCTGTCTTTTTAATAGTGGTCATTCTGATAGGTGTGAAATGATATCTCATTGTAGTTTTTTCTTTTTTTATTTCTTTTTTATTTGTTGTTCTCTTTGTTTTGCTGTTTTATTATTTCATTGCAGTTTTGATTTGCTTTTCCCTAATCAAATCAATGCATGCCCAATGCCAGCCCTACCACCCAATGCCTGTCCTATGGCCCCCGAAGCGGATGCTAAAGGGGTAGAGGCCATGCCTCAGCCCCCATCTACCCCCTGTGACTCTCAGCTGCAGGGCAATGGCTGGTGGGAAGCAGCCATGACAGATGTCTGAAGGCCTTGGGCAGAGCCTGGCCACCACCAGACTGGAGGCCAGAGAGAGGATGGCCATCACCTCTGGTCTCTGGAAGGTGCTATGCGTGGAGGTCAGAGCAGAGGCCAGCACACACTGTGGCTCAGGAGTGGGTGGTCACTGCAGTGGGTGCCCGGCACAGAGGCAGTACCAAGAGCTTGTCCCATGGCTCACAGCTGCCCCCACCCCAGGAGCACTTCCTGGTGGGCAGGGCTCAGACTTGGAGGACAAGGGCCAGCAGGCAGCATCTGCTAGAAGTGACAGTGCTAGAACCCCAGCTGCAGCATCAGTCCAGAACACAGAGCCAGGAGTGGGTCCTGGAGTCAGACCACAGGCTTTTTCTTCCCACGAGGACGGCAGCCCCCAGCGATCCCCAGGGATGTGGAAGCACAAGAAACAGTCAAGAGAGAAGACTGGGGATGCCCATGGGGATCTGCCTCTCAGGTGTGGAAGATCCAGCACCTCCTGGTGGGAAAGTCAAAGGCTGCAGAGGCCCCTGTAGATTCTGTGCAGGCCTGTGAAGAACCATGGAGTCCGTGGAGACTATGGAGCCCGTGGCAATCCCATGCAGGCTGTAGAGCCTGTGTAGGTTTCATGCAGCACTGGAGCCTGTGGAGCCCGAGGAAGCCGAGGAGGCTGAGGAGGCCATGGAAGCCATGGAGACCCTGTGCAGGCCCCAAGGTTGGCATAGCCCATCAGGACTGGGTGTCACTGTCCAACTGGTCTCACAGGACACTGGCCAGGCTGGTGTTGGGTCCCTTCTGACATTGAAACTGTAGGGGGGTTGGGCCCCCCATCCACTGTGGGGAGGGACACATCTGAAGCTTCACCTGGCCCTTCCCGCCAGCCCCCTCCACCCTCACACCTGCAGCCCGGGCCCCTGATGCTATAGCCCCCCTCAGATGGGGACGTGTGATGCCTGGCTAAAGCCCTCAGGGCCCAGCAGGGCCTGGTGGGGGTCTCATTGCACAGGAGTGTGCACCTCATGTCTCTCCCTCTGTCCCCTACCATGATGAAGCGGTGCTCAGGGAGGCTGCAGGCCTGCATGTGGTCCTGCAGCAGATGCTGTGAGAAGTTCTGGTGCCTCTGGGTTGCTCCGTGGGCATCCATGGTGTTGCCGCATAACTTGTTCAAGTCTGGGGAACATGTGTGTGGGGCTGGATCACCTTGTTCCCTGGCCCCAGCCCTGCAGGCCCCCACCTTGGGCCTGGGGCCACCATCCTCGGAGGGGCTGTGGATGAGTAGGGAGGGCCTTGAGGCAGACCCAGGGGGCCAGCTCTGGGCAGGAGCAAGATGTTGGGCAGTCTTAGGCCCACAGAGCTTGCTTCAGCGCCATGGGGGCCAGCCCAGGCCTCCCTCACAGCTCTGCCATGGGCAAGTGGGCACCACCTCTCTGAGGTGTCTGTTTCCTCGGCTACAGCACGTGGCAGCGATAAGACTGCCCTGACCTGCCCCACTGTGTTCCCAGTCCTGCCCACCCAGAGGCAGTGCCCCTCAGGGCTCCTGAGTCACCCAGACCCTGCAGCATCTCCCAGGGCTGCCCCCACCTCTGAGCAGGGCTGATGACCACAGCTGCACCAACATGACTGGTAACTTGCTGGCAAGCTGCATGGCCAGGACCACCATGTTGTTATTGTCCTGTGGGCACAAGGCATTGGCTCACTCAGGGCCTGGGATGTCCCCTCCCCTGGACTTGCACCCCGGGCCACAAGGTCCCCACTCTGTGGTTGCCCAGCATGTAGAAGATCTGGCCGAGGGAGCAGACCTTCAGCCGGCTTGGGTCCTCCATGTTGGACATCTTCAGGGTCTTTCACAGAAATCACCTATGAGAGAATGCAAGACCCCTGTTGTGGGGCAGGAGGGGGCAGGAGTGGGCAGGGGCTCTGGGGTGGAGGAAGAACCTGGGACCACCCACCTGCCACTCACTTGTCTTCCTTGTAGTGGACCTGGAAGAAGAAGAGGCCTTGGACATAGAAGGCAGTCACCAGCAAGCAGTGTGACCTGGGGAGGGTGGAGAACCAGAGGTGGGTGGAGCATGGCACAGGCCCTGCTAGAGTTACCATCCCCCAGACCTCCCCCAGGACACCCCAGAAGCCCGCCCTTGGCAATCACCCACTGAGAAAGCTGTGGTGCCTGTGGGATCCGTGGAGCCCATGGAGGCCTTTGTAACCCCTGGAGCCCATGGAGTTCTGTGGAGCCTGTGTAAGCCTGTGGAGTCTTTGGAGCCTATAGAGCCCATGGAGCCTGTGTAGGCCTGTGGACCCCATGGTGGCCTTGGAGCCTGTGCAGGCCTTGGGAGATTTTATAGCTTGTGGAGCTTTTGGAGTCCATGGGGCCTGTGGAGCCCATGTGTCCTGTGGAGCCCTTGTAGACCCATGGAACCTTGGAGCCTATGGAGCCTGGGGAGCCTGTGGAGCCCAGGGCAGCCTGTGGAGCCCATATAGTCCTGTGGAGCCCTAGGAGTGTCTGGATCCTGTGTAGGCCCACGGAGCCTATGGAGCCCGTGGAGCTGGTGGAGGATGTGGAGCACATGGAGTCATGTGGAGCCCATGGAGCCCGTGGAGCTTATGGAGTCTATGGAGGTGTCAAGGCCCTTGGAGCCTGTGCAGGCCCATGGAGACTGTGGAGCCCATGGAGCCTGTGGAGCCCGTGGAGGCCTGTGGAGCCTTGGATGTTTGGATGCTTTGAAGCCTGTGGAGGCCTGTGAAGCCTGTGCAGGCCCATGGAGCCGATCGAGCCTGTGGAGCCCCTGGAGCCCATGACGTTCTGTGAAGCATGTGTAAGCCTGTGGAGTCTTTGGAGCCTATGGAGCCCATGGAGCCTGTGTAGGCCTGTGGACCCCATTCTGCCCTTGGAGCCTGTGGAGCTTTTGGAGTCCATGGAGGCCTGTGGAACCCGTGAAATGTGTGGCGCCCTTGTAGACCCGTGGAACCTTGAAGCCCGTGGAGCTTGTATAGGTCTGTGGAGCCTGTGCAGGCCCGTAGAGACTGTGGTGCCCATGGAGCCTGTGGAACCCGTGGAGGCCTGTGGAACCTGTGCAGACCTATGGAGTCTGTGGAGCCCATGGAGACCGTGGAGGTCTGTGGAGCCTATACAAGCCTGTGGAGCCTGTGGAGGCATGTGGAGCATGTGGAACCTGTGGAGCCCTTGGAGCCTGTGCAAGCCCATGGAGCCTATGGAGCCTGTGGAGCCTTGGAGCCTGTGGAGAATGTGGAGTCTGTGGAGCTTGTGGAGCCCATGGAATCTATGCAGGTCTGTGGAGCCTATGGAGCCTGTGGAGCCTGTGGAAGTCTGTGGAGCCTGTGGAGGTCCGTGGAGCCTGTGGTGCCCATGGAGCCTGTGGAGTCTGTTGAGACCCTGGAAGCCTATGGACCCTGTGGATCCCATGGATCCCATGGAGGCCTGTGGAGCCTGTGCAGGCCTGTGGGCCCTTTGAGCCCATGGAGCCCGTGGAGGCCAGTGGCTCCTGTGGAGGCCAGTGGAGCCTGTGGAGCCCATGGAGGATTGTGGAGCCTGCAGAGGCCGTACAGTCTGTGGAGGCCTGTGAAGCCTGTGGAGCCTGTGGAGACTATGGAGTCTGTGGAGCCTGTGGAGTCTGTGCAGACCCATGGAGACTGTGGAGACCGTGGAGCCCGTGGAGGCCTGTGGAGCTTGTAGAGGCCTGTGGGGCCTGTGGAGCCTGTGGAGCCTTAGGATCTGGTAGCGCCTGGCATCTGTTTAAGACAACAATTTGGCACCCGCACTCATAGACCTCTCTCCTTTTCAGCAACTGCCCATATTCAAGAAGGACCTAGGGTCATCCTGCAACCTGCTGGGCATGGGGGCCGAGTCCATCCAGGTGGCGGGCTCTGAGTACACATGGTATGCCCCCCACTCGGCACCCCCTCATCCCTTACCTCGGCCAGCCCGGGGCATGTAAATGCGAAGCTGCAACAAGATGCCTTCATCCCACCTGGCCATCTGGTCCAAAGTGGAGCCCAGGCCCAGGGCAAGGCCAGGGATGCCACCACACGTTGGCACATGCCGCAGCCTCCGACAATTCCAACACCTTCCTTTACCCTCGCTGTCCTCTAAATGTCCCTTCATAGGTTTTGTTTCAACTGTGGTCACGTACATGTAACATTTCCCCTTTTAGTCATTTTTAAGGATACTTTTTGGTGGCTTTTATCACATTGGCAATGTTGTGCTGCCATCACCACCTGTTACCAAAATGTATCCACCCCCAAACAGAAACCTGCACCCATTAAACACAGCCCCCTATGTCCCTCCACCTGCCCCCTGGTTGTCTCTAGTCCACTTCCTGCTTGAATTTGGGCATGCTGGCATCTCGTGTAAGGGAGTAACAGAACACATGGCCTTTGGGTACTGTGGCTGTCACTCAGCATGGCATCCTGTGAGCTCATCGTGTCATAGGCACATCAGAGCCTTAGGAGGCTTCCGTTTTATTGCTTTTCTTGATGTAGAATAGCATGTGCTCCTTCAGGAAGTGCAAGAAGGAGTAAGAGGTAGCAGTGACCTCCTGACCTCAATCCTCAGCCTGGTGTCACTGGGCTCCTTCCTGTTTCACTCAGGAGACCCCGAGAGGCCTCATGCCCCACACAGATGGGACGGCATGGAGGTGACTGTGGTGGGGTGGGATCAGAGCTCAGCATCAGGGACTGCATGCCTACCCCTGCCCCAGCCACCTGAGGTTTCAGTGGCAGGGGACGCACAGGGCTGGCCTTCCTTACCCCCTTGCCCTAGGGCCTTGGCTCTGGCACCTTTGGGGCTTCAGGGCCCAAAAAGAGTCTGCACTGCAGGCCAGATAAAGATGACCGAGGACCATGTGGAACAGCTGCCTCCCCTTCCCCACCCCCAGGCTGCTCCTGGGGCCCTGCTTGCACAGCAGCTGCCCTACTGGGTCCTTAAGCACCCTTTCTGTCTTCCAGGGTGCTGTTCCTGTTGGGAAGAGGGATAGTGAGTCTAGTGTGGGCGGAGCCACCCAGTAGGGCTGGGGGTGTGGGGACATGGCCAGAGTCTCAGAGGCTCCAGCCCAGGTCATGGTTCAACTTTGGATCCTGAGGGAGGTGGGATTTATTGGTCAGCGGCCTGAGCTGTGTGCAAGGACACAGCCTGCAGGGCCCTCCCTCCATGGGTGCCTGCAGGTGTACAGCACCCCAGCACCCCAGCAACACCCCTCTCCCTCCTGAGCTGCTGCACATGGAGGGAAGCTGCAGGAAGTCCACCCCCTGCTGATGCTCTGTGGGCAGATTGTCGAGAACTGCCAGGGGAACCACATCCAGAAGGAGTCATCCTGTGTCTTCTTCCTGGAGCTCCAGGTGACCCACTACCTGGAAACCAGGCAGGTGCAACACTTCCCCCAGGAGGCTACCAGACAGGGGCAGCCCTTCCCCCAGACTGGCTGTGTGAGTGGCCCTAGGAAGGACTGGAGAAATTTCTGCAGGGCAAACTGGCCCATTCCCTGATTTAATCCCCTGGACACACATGCAGCAGGGAGGTGCTCCTGGCCTGTGGCTCATGGTCACCACAGTAATTGGCATGGCACAGAGGGAGCCCCTGGCAGAGGGGTCCACAGGCAGGAAGCATGCATGATGTGGGTGGTGGGGGCAGATGGCCTGGTGCCAATGGTGAGGGCTGCAGCTGGGCAGGGATGCTGGGCGGTCCAGGCAGGCAGCTGAGGTGGGCATCCCAGGCAGGTATAACCCTGGCAGGTAAAGAGTATGAAGCCATGTCTGAAGCAGCTGCAGCAGCGCATCCAGACCATCTCCAGCTGCACAATGATGAGCTCCCACCCAGCAACCCTGTCAACCTCTTCCACTGGCTGCCCAGGGAGCACATGTGTGCTCATGTACTTGGTGAGGACTGGTGAGGGGACTGGTGGGGAAAGGGGCTGGGAGGGCCAGGGGCCCCTGACCTTGTGTGACCTTGTCCTCCAGATGATGGTGATGCATTCCATGTAGGCCAGTTACCTGGAGAAGACACAGAAGTACATGGACAAGGTCCTCATGCAGCTGGAGAGCTCAAGAGTGAGGCGGGGCCTGCATGGGGCTCAGGCTGGGGTAAAGGCCTCTGAAAGGTGCTGCCCCCTGACCCTTCCACCCTTGGGTCCCTGGACTCTGACCACCACACACAGGGCAGGATGGGGCTCTCTCCATGTTTCGCTCTTAGCATGAGGCTGACAGATCAGGGGCCAGGCCTCAGCTGCCTTTGGAAACAATAACTCCATTGTTTTCTTCAGGAACTTCATATGATCTAGCATATCTAGGCAAACATTTTCCTCTCCTTGGAAAACAGCCTGCATATAAAGACATGAGTTTGCTCATTCAAAACTTGCCTCATGAAACTAGTCTTAAGAGCACACATCACAAACTTTATCTCATTTTGACCTTCAATCTTAAACTATTGTTTTGAACCTTACTGAGTATCAACCAGTTCTGTATCTTGAAAAGTCTTCCTTAACCCATTTTTAACCTAGACTGCAAAGCATTATAAATATCCTTCATAAGCTATTACTTTGGAGTGTCTGACAAGGTTATATTCTCCATTAATGTATTGATCTTAATAGAAAAAATAAAGCATTACTATGTCAATTTTGGTCTGGTTGTCTCAGTGGGATAAAGTGATATATTATTAAAATGCAAAATGTAAATGATAAGAAAACATGTTACAGTTCGTAAGTTAATATCTAATAATGAAACATTATACATAGTTACATTAGAAAATTGTATAAATCAGACAAACTTATAAATATGTTTTTTTAGTATACGTGTGTGTATGTGTAGGAGATAAAGAGATCGATATCAAAAATTAAACACTGGAAATAATTATCTACAGATAAAGTAAAAATTGGAAATAATTCATTAGTTTGTTAGTTTCCATTATCAAATTCATCTTATATAGTTAATGAAATAGAAATATATCTGTTGCATAGAATAATTGGCACATCTTTCTGTGTTTTATATATATATACCTATATATATGTATATAAATAGAAAATAGTAGAAAATAGCTGTTCTTAATAAATTGAAATAAGGGATGAGGATTGATTAAAATTGGAATGTACATTTCATGATATTTTCCACTACAGTGCATTGAAATGGAAATTGAAATTCACACAAAAATATAACATTATACATGTGTTTTTTTTAATGTGTTCTTAAATGAGTAACCCTGGAATATATTCGTTACATGTAAAATTATGATCTGATAAGAGCCAGCTGATTATTTATATATGTGAAAGATGACCTTTTTTTGCCATTAAAGGAATCACTCTTGAGGGCTATGCTTTTAATATTGGGTGGGAGATAGAAGTGGTAAAGTTATTCGAACATAAAAATTGTGTCTATTGACATCTCCCATGCTACCGGGTACCTTATTAGAAAACTCCAAATCTTCAATCACTATAGGTACCTATCAATAGGGTTAGTGGTCAACATCTACTCTATTGCTACTTTTACCCATGATACTTACACTTCATTTTTCTGGCCATAATAATTCAGGAAATTTCTTTCTTATGGTCCACTTATCTTTAGAATCCAGAACATCCATAGCTGAATTAGGAAACATATGCAAAAGTAGAGTTTGCTTCATTTTTCTAGAATGGTGGGGAAGTTCGTTTTATAGTGGTCTTGTCCTAAAAATATTTAACCAGATACAATTAATGGGTAGCTCATCCAAGAAAACTACTCTGTTTACAGCAGTCCACAATTGATAATAGTACCTGTAAAAGTGACATCATATAAGAAGATGATATTAAACAACATGTTTCAAACAAAATTAAAGAGAAATTAATTAAATTAATTGAACTAGATATAATGATTTAAAATATCTTAAGGTAATTCCTCATAATTAGGTTGTGATTATTTCAATCATAATTAACTGTTTTACTGTAAATTTGTATGCTGTTAACTATTGCAAATAACTCTGCATCTAAGGAAATAATGAATAGTAATAATATCTTGACACTCATCAAAAGGAATAAGAAAAATTCCCTTGTGTAGGATAGTTAACTATTTTTTTTTTCTCTTGGGAGATGTAAATGTATTTGGATATGAAGTATCTCCAAAATTAGGGGTTGTATGCCTTTTAATATTGTCCCACAATGTGAGATAAAGAAACAGGAAGCAGTTTCTTATCTAAGTAAGATTTGTATGCAATTTTGAGGTTTTAAAGCTTAAACAGCCTTAGTTTGTCAAATGGCTAAGTCTTTTGTGATCTGCTACAAGGTGAAGTGCAAATCTCCTAGGAGTCTCCAAGATACTGGTTTCCATGGTTTCCTGTTGTTTGAAACGGGGAGGGCTTTAGAATTCTGCATTTCAAACTTACCTTAAATAAACATGACAAAATCAAGAAGTCTCATTTTTTTAACAAATCAATTTTATTGGTACATATTAATAAAGCACAAACCCATCCAAAGTATACAATCAAAGGTATTCAGTGTAATCACATATTTGTGCATTCATCACTTCAATCATCCTTAGAGCACTTACATTATTCCAATAAAAATAATAAACAAAAACAAACAAAACTCATCACCTCTCAATCTCTCAATTATTCCCCTGCCATATTTAGCTGCTATTATTTTTCCTTCTCTCTAGTATATTTGCAATTTCACATATGCAATATCATCCATATTCATTGCTTTCCATGAAGCTTTACTGTCATATACAGCACCATATTACAGTTTTTAGCTTTCCTTTAATATACTTTTTCCCTTTCAACAACTGTCATACCCATAAAATAGCATTGCTAGTTACAAACACTATGATATGCTTTAACCATTTCTATTCATTTCCAAAGATTTACAAACAGCATTTTTACAAATTCTGCACAGATTAAACCTCAGCTTTCTGTTCTCTAACCTCATTTTATTTTCTGGTTACCTATATTCTAATTATTAACTCCATGAGTTTCCACAATATATTTAGTTTAAACTAGTACAATCATACAGAATTTGTCCTTTTGTGACTGGCTTTCTTCATTCACAATGTTGTCCACCAGGTTCATCCATATTGTCAAATGTTTCACGAATTCATCTATTCTTAATGTTGCATATTATTCCATGATGTGTATGCACCACAATTTGTTTATCTATTCATCATTTGATGGACAACTGGGTTGTTTCCAAATTTTGGCAATCATGAATAAAGCCGCTATGAACATCTGTGTGCAGACATATTTTTGTTTCTCTGCTCTCAGTTCTTTTGGATATACCTAGTAATGGTATTGCAGGTCCCATGGCAAGTCTATAGTCAACTTCCTTAGGAACTGCAAAACAGTCTTCCACTATAGCTGTACCATTCTACATTCCTACCAACAGTGAATAAACGTTCCTGTCTCTCCATATCCTCTTCAACATTTACAATTTTCTGACTTTTTAATAGTCTAATAGGTGTGAAATGATATCTCCTAGTTTTGATTTGCATTTCACTAATTGCTAATGATGTTGAACATTTTTTCATGTGTTTCTAGGCATTTGTATTTCTTCTTTGGATAGTTGTCTTTTCAAGTCTTTAGCCCATTTTTTAATCAGTTTGTCTTTCAATTGTTGAGTTGTATGATCTCCTTAAATATCATGGATATTAAACCCTTATCAGATATGTGATAGCTAAGTATATTTTTCCCATTGAGTCAGCACCCTTTTTCCTCCTTTGAGGTGCAAAAGGGTTGAATTTTGAAGAGGTCCCATTTATCAATTTTTTCTTTTGTTGCTTGTGCTTCAGGTATAAAGTTTAAGAAACTACCTACTACAAGATCTTGAAGATGTTGTCCCACATTTTCTTCTAGGAGTTTTATGGTTGTCACTATAATGTTTAGGTCACTGATTCATTTTCAGTTAATTTTTATACATAGTGTGAGATAAGGGTCTTCTTTCTTTCTTTTGCATATGGAGAGCTAGTTCTTCCAGCAACATTTGTTGAATAGACTGTTCAGACCCAGCTGGGAGGGCTTGACTGCCTTGTCAAAAATCACTTGACTGTAAATGTGAGGATCTATTTCTGAGTTCTCAGACTGGTTCCTTTGGTCAATCAGTCTGTCTTCATGCCAATTCCATGCTGTTCTTACCACTTCTGCTAGGTAATATGCTTTAAAGCCAGAAGTGAGAATCTACCAAGTTTGTTCTTCTTTTTTTAAGATTTTTTTGGCTATTTGGGGTGACTTACCCTTCCAAATAATTTTGATATTTGGTTTTCCCACTTCTACAAAAAGGTTATTGGGATTTTTATTGGGATTGCATTGAATCTGTAAATCAGTTTGGGTAGAATAGACATCTTAACGACATGTAGTCTTCAAATCCATAAACACAGAATGTTCTTCCATTTACTTAAGTCTTCTTCAGTTTCTTTTAGCAATGT
>JAQZBX010044200.1:9452-21529 GCA_029593785.1 Cabassous unicinctus
ATGCTTTTTCTACATCGATAGAGATGACCATGTGATTTTTCTCTTTTGTTCTGTTTATGTGATGTATTACATTGATTTTCTTATGTTGAAACTTCCTTGCGTTGCCGGGATGAATCCCACTTGTCATGGTATATAATTTGTTTGATATATGGTTGAATACAATTAGCAAGTTTTTTATTGAGGATTTTAGGATCTAGGTTCATTAGAGAGATTGGTCTGTAATTTTCCTTTCTTGTGGCCTCTATGTTTGGCTTTGGTATTAGGGTAATGTTGGCATCATAGAATGAGTGAGGCAATGTTCCTTCTAGTTTTATTTTTTGGAAGAGTTTAAGCAGCATTGTTATTAAGTATTTCCAGAATGTTTGGTAGAATCCACCTATGATGCCTCTGGTTCTTGACTCTAGTTAGTTGGGAGGTTCTTGATGACTGATTCTATCTTTTTACTTGTGATTGGTTTTTTGAGTTTTTCAATTTTATTTCTTCATCAATGTAGGATGCTTGTGAGTTTCTAGGAATTCATCCATTTCCTCTAAATTATTATTTTATTGGCATATAATTTTTCAAAGCATTCTCTTATGATAATCTTTATTTCTGTGGGGTCAGTGGTGATATACCCTTCCTCATTTCTTATTTTGTGCATTTGATCTTCTCTATTTTTTTCCTTGCTACTCTAGTAACGGGTTTGTCAATTTTATTGATTTTCTCAGAGAACCAGCTTTTGGTTTTGTTTATATTTTCTAGTGCTTTCTTATTTTCTGTTTCACTTATTTCTGCTTTAATCTTTGGTATTTACTTCTTTCTCCTTCTTTTGGTGTTAGTTTGTTGTTGTTTTTCTAATTCATCCAGGTGTGCAGTTACATCTTCAATTTTAATTCTTTCTTCTATGTTGATATATTATTTTATGACTATGAATTTCCCTCTCAGTACAGCTTTTGCTGCCTCCCATAGGTTTTGATATGTTGTGCAGTCATTTTCCATCTTTTCAAGGTAGTTACTGATTTCTTTTAGGATTTTCACCTTGACCCACTGTTTCTCTAATGGTTTATTGTTTAACTTCCATATGTTTCTGCCTAATCTGGTTCTCTGGCCATTACTCATTTCCAGCTTCATTCCATTGTGGTCAGAATCATTACTTTGAATAATTTCCATATTTATGAATTCATTGAGCATTTTTCTATGGCCTAGCATATGGTCTATCTTGGAGAATGATCTGTGTGCATTCGAGAAAAAATTATATACTGCTATATTTGGGTGTAGTGTTATGCATATGTCTATTAGGTCCAGATCTTCTAATGTATTGTTCAACATCTTTGTTTTTTTATTGATTTTCTGTTGATATGTTCTGTCTAATGGTGATAATGGTGTATTAATGCCCCCCACTATAATTGTAGAGACATCTATTTCTCCACTTAGTTTTTCCAGTGTTTGCCTCATGTATTTTGAGGCCCCTTGAATAGGTGCATAAATGTTTATGAGTGTTCTGTCTTCTTGAAATATTACCCCTTTTACTAATCTATAGTGTCCAACTTTTTCTCTTACAATTGTTTTGCATGTAAATTCTATATTGTCTGATATTAGTATAGCTACTTCCACTGTTTTTTTGATTATTCTTTGCTTGTAAGATTGTTATCCGGCCATTGACTTTCAGCCTCCCTGTGTCCCTGGGTCTAAAAGTGGATTTCTTTTAGACAACATATAGATGAGTTATTTTTCCTCATCCATTCTGTGAATCTGTGTCGCTTGACTGATAAATTTATTCCATTAACATTCTGTGCTATTACCCTCAAGGAATTACTTATATTGGTCATATTTTGTTTGGGTTTATGTATGTTATATGTTGTTTTTATTTCTCTTTTTGTCTTTTTAGTTGTTCTTAAACTCTCTTCCAACTCTCTCTCTCCTTTTTTTTCCTTTACACTTGCAGAACTCCCTTTAGTAATTCTTAAAGGGCATGTTTCTTATTGGCTTACTCTATTAATTTCTGTTTATCTGTGAATATGTTGAAGTCTCCATCATTTTTAAATGCCAGCTTTGCTGGACAGAGAAGTTTTGGCAGGAAATTTTTTTCTTTTGGTACCTTAACTTTATCGTACCACTGCCTTCTTGAATCCATGGTTTCAGATGAGAAATCAGCACTTAATCTTTTTGAGCTTTCTTTGTATGTGATGGTTCTCTTTTCTCTTGCTGCTTTCAGTATTTTCTCTTTGTCTTGAGCATTGGACAGTTTGACAAGCATATGTCTTATAGTAGGCCTGATTTGATTTATAGTGTTTGGGGTGCACTGCACTTCCTGGACATGTACATCCTTCTCCCTCAATAGGGTTGGGAATTTTTCAGTCATTATTTCCTCCAACACTCTTTCTGTCACCTTTCCCTTCCCTTCTCTTTCTAGCATGCCTATAATGCATATGTTTGTGTGTTTTGTGTTGTAATTAAAATCCTTAAGTCCCTGCTATATTTTACTTTCATTTTATCTATCTCTTCTACTATCTGTTTAATTTCAGATGTACTGTCTTCCACATTGCTAATTATTTCCTCTGCCTGTTCAAATCTGCTCTTTTGTGCTTTCAGTGTATTTTGATTTCCTGGATTGTGCCATTCATCAGCATCATATCAATTATCTTTTTCTATATATGTTTACAATTTCTTCAGTATGTTCTGCAAGTGTCATTTTAATATACTTTATCTCTTCCTTCACTTCATTAAGTTGGTATATGATATTTGTTTGTACAGCTTTGATTAGTGCTTCAATGCTGTGCACCACTTCATGATTTTAGTTTGTTCATTGGACAGTGACATGTTTTCATGTTTCTCATTATGGTTTGTAATATATATATTTTTTTGCTGTCTTGATTTCTTTATTCAGTTGATTAGATTCTCTCTCTACTCTAAGGTTTTATTTAATTGCTGTTTTTGAGTATGTGTCAAGTTTTCTCTTTGACACTTTGTTCCTCTTATTGTATTACTTTGCTGTTGCCTATGCTCCCTTGAAGGAAAAAGATTAAAGCCAAAGAAAGCAAAAAAGGTAAGAAAAGAAAAAAGAATAATAATAATAATACTAGTAATAGTTAGAAAAGAAACCATATAAGACCTTGGAAAATGAATATTCAACTCCTTTAAGCAATGTAGAGTAATAGTAATAAAAAGTGGTGTACCAATAATTAAATGGGAAACTGAATAGAGAAAAAATATATAAAATGAATTAAAAGGCTGGAAGGATGATAGAGGGAAAGAGAAAAGAAAAGACAAAAAGAGAAATAGTTAATAAAAGAAATAAAACTGGATAGAATTTAAAACCAGAAAAAATGAGGACTAAACAAAGAGAGTTGGAATGTAAGAACAAAAACAGAAAGCAGAAGATAGAAAGATGAAGGAAGGAAAAGAGAAAGCATTGGTAGACAAAATTGATATACACAGAAAATGGAAATTAATGGAGAAGAAGCACAGCAAACAAGAAACAAGCCAGTAGCACCCCACTCATCCATCCCTTGCAAGAGAGATTTTGAGCACCCTTTTAAACCAACACTATCTTGTCGCTTCTCCCTCTTGCCTTGCATGTGGACAGATGTATCCTCAGAATTTAGTTAATTGGTGGTACATAGGAGAGCTTCAATAAATATTATTTAATAGGTATAAAAAGATTTTCTCAATATTTACAAGTTATTGTTTTAGAATAATTTAAAATTCTAATTAAACTTTAAAAAGTAACATTAATTTTCATTTTTGGTATACATATTTCATATATTTATTGTGTAATTCCACTGCCTAGCACTTTCAAACAGTATCAATTGAAAATTTGCTAAATCATGTCTTTTAAAGAAATGTATTTTAGAATCTATTATTACTTATGACAATATATGATGCATTTCTTTTCACTTATGTTTATTTTACATTAAAATATGTTTTTATTTAAAAGCTTTATTTGTTACTCAGCTATATGATAACACTAGGAAAATTTTTAAAATTTGTTTTCAGAAGAGTAATTGTCTTCATTCTACATGTTTTGATGTGTAGAATTCTTAATATTGATATTTTAATGGTGACCATGAAGTTTTTCATTCTTTTGAAAGTAATTAGTAATTTTCTTATAAATAATCAGTGGACTTGTGGTATTCCTAAAAGTGTTAAGATTTGTATTTTTAAGTCTTATCATTCCCTCAAGTAAAACTTAAACATAGAGTAAAGATGAAAGAATTTTACAATGGACAATTATATATCCATCTATTTAAGCTTATATTGTGCAATGTGCATTATACTATAGTTGTTTTGTCATTTATTTATGTATCTATCCACTCTTCTTTCCATCTATCAAATCACCATTGTTTGCTTTTTAAGATTTCTTTGTATTTCAAAGTAAATTGCAATCATCAGTACCCTTCACTATGAAATAATTTAGTTTGAATGTTATAATTTGAGTTAATTATTTGAGTATGGTCTTTTTAATGCTTTGTGTCATTTACAAACAGTTCAAAGCATGAAATTCTATTCATATTATTCGAAGTAATTTGAAACATATAAACCTGTAACACAAATATAAAAATATATTGACTATTAAAATCATTCCAGGGAATTTCCTTGCCCCTTCCTATTATATGAACTTTTTGCTATACCTTCTAAAATGCAAATATAGTCTACATATTTATTCATTTATTATGATACCATTACCATATTCTTTTTTACTGCTCTTTACCTCATCATGCAATGTTAACTCTTTCATACAAGCCCCTTTTATCAAATTGAACTTAATATTTTTAACATTCAACCATTTTTGGTGGTGTACAATTAGTATTTTCCTTTATTTTTTTTTCATTTTAGCCAGAATTTAATAGGCAAAAACATTGGCAATGTATAAAAGGTAACTCATATTACAAGTCATTATTTAATCTACTTTTATTAAATATTAAAATGTAATAAGGCAATTATCATTTTAAGAATCTTGAAATTACATTTAATAAATGGATATCTAGTACCACAATTGTTATATTACACCCTTACTTTTCTTCTCTGCTTACTCTAAGCAACTCAAAAAGTTATTTTAAAAAAATCAATCAGTGGTCTCTTCAAAAAAAAACTCAAAAACGTTCTGATTACCAAGATGTTAATTACTTACAATGCATACTTCTTTAAAAGAAGACACTAGATGTTATTTTTTTAAGTTTCCCCATTGTAATGGTTTTCTGCTATCTCC
This sequence comes from Cabassous unicinctus, assembly GCA_029593785.1. Taxonomy (NCBI): domain Eukaryota; kingdom Metazoa; phylum Chordata; class Mammalia; order Cingulata; family Chlamyphoridae; genus Cabassous; species Cabassous unicinctus. The sequence continues at coordinate 14,641 of JAQZBX010044200.1, forward strand.
TACTCCTTTGAATCCATTCTTAACAGCTCAACGGAAAGTGTATCTATTGATGAATAAATAGATTGTTTATTATTGTTTATTATTGTTATTATTATTGTTTAAGTTGTCACTCAAGGCAGGGCAGTGATTCCCTAAACTAGCATCATATGAGTATCATCTGGAAAAAAAAATGTTTAAATAAATTCTTGGGCTCCTTCAGACCTATTAAAGTAGTACCCCCACCTCAATTGCACCAACCTCTCCTGGTGAATATATGTGGTCAGTCAGCCTTGTATAATCCAACCTTTGAGAAGACTTGAGGACAAAGTTAAAAAGTAACAGATTCAATGTTGGCTGTAGATTTTTCAAATATGCAATTTATCTTGTTGAGAATGTTTCCTTCTATTCCTATCTTTCAAAGTATTTTCATCAAGATGTGTGTTGGATTTTGTTAAATCACATAGCTAGCATCTTACTCAATGTGAAAGACTGAACACTCTCCAGCTGATATAGGAATGATATCTATCCTATCAGAGATAGGAATGGCAACTATCACCACTGTCATTCAATATTGTGCTAAAAGCTCTAGCTTGAGCAATTATGCAAGAAAAATAAATTAAAAACATTCAAACACAAAAAGAAGAAGTAAAAGTTTCACTACTTGCTAATAGAATAATCTTATACCTAGAAAATACTGAAAAATCCACAACAAAACCAATATAATTAATATATGAGTTCAGCAAAGTGGTGGGATACAAGATTAATATGCAAAAATCAGTTGCATTTCCATACATTATTAATAAACAGTCTGAGGTAGAAGTCAGGAAAATTTTCATTTATAATAGGGACTAAAAGAATCATATATTTAGGAATAAACTTAATTAAGGACCTTAAGGGCTGTATTCAGATAACTGCAAAACATTGCTAAAAGAAACCAAAGAAGACTTAAATAAATAGAAGGACATTCCATATTAATGGTTTGGAAGACTAATTATCATTGTGGCAGTTTGATATTGTTCACGAATTCCAAAAATAGATATTGGATTGTTTTTGTAAACTGTTCTCTTCCTCTGGGCATAGTATATTGTATTGGATTCAGAGATTTCACACTTACTTGATTTAATTATGATTAAGTCATTGATTGTTGAACATCAGTAGGACATGTTGGTTGGGGCCTCACAGAGAATATGACAAAGCAAAGGAGTTAGCTGGAGTTTTGATATTGGAGCATTGGGAAGTAAACACACAGAGAAGCAGATACGTGAGGAGAGAGAGATGACTCCATTAGATGCAGCAGAGGTGCCAGGAAGAGAACCACGCCATTCACCTGAGAGTTTACTGGTCTGTGGAGAGAGCAGTGCAGCTGACCCTTGAGAAAAATGAGCCCCAGGAGAGAGATGAGACTTATCCCAGCCTACAGCTAATATTGGAATAAGTTGGGACCACAGAACCTTGGGAGGAGGAGGAAGACTGAATCCTCACAGACATTGCCCACCATCTTACATCAACACGTAACAACAGACTTTGGGTGCAAAACAACCTATTATGGTACCTTGAGTTGGACTTTTTAGGGCCTTCTGACTGTAAGCTTCTAGCCCAAATAAACACCTTTATAAAAACCAACTAATTTCTGGTACTTTGCAACAACGTCCTTTTGGCTGACTAAGACGATATTAACATTTCAATTCTTCCCAAATTTATCTACAGATTCAATAAAATCTCAACAAAATTTCCAAAATCAATTCCTGCAGAATTGGAAAGGCAATTTATCAAACTCATTTGGAAGGGTAAGAGGTCCCAACCAGCATGGCACTGGCATGAAGATAGACATTTTGACCAAAAGAATAACATTGTAGTTCAGAAATAATACATCAAATGAACTTTATGCTATTATTTCAATTTTTTTCTCAAAGTGGAAGATATTTTTCCAGGATTTGACTCTCAGAAAACAGGTTTGAACGTTATGGTCTTTTAAAGGTGATAAGATTTCTATTTCTTAAACAGCCAAGGAAATGATAATGTTAAAGTATAAGGAGCTATTTTGATAAAAGAGAGTTTTTCTTTTGTACAGCGATTAGTCAGGAGGAAAGCTTTTTGCAAATTTTTGCTGAAACAGACCACTGATTTGGGGAATTTTGTTATTTTAACAGAGAAAGAACAAAATTTTAACTTTGCATTGGTATACTATTTGATATTACAGCTTTTAAAACTTTATAAATAGACCTAGTAAATTTTATTCAAATTTAATTACAAAAATTTCTTTCTCATGAACTTTCTGAACTTTCTATATGCATTCAGGTTTTGTTTCATACTTTAACTTTTCTTAATAACCAGTCATTTTATTTTAGGACTGTATTTTTCTTTAATAATAAAAGAAGCATTCTATACACCCTACATAAATGAGTTTGTAAAACAATTTTGGGAACTGTCTCAAATCAAATTTCTTACAACTTACAGTTACTATGATCACATTTATTAACAGGTATTTTATTTTAGCAGTGCAGGAAAAGCCACTTTCCCCATTATTTTAAGAAAACCTAAGATTCCCAATGAATCAAAATAATCTTATCTCTATCACCACTTTAATATGCAGATTGAGGTGACCTCTGACAGGATTTCCTGTTATGGATCAATTAAGTTTCTGTTTGATAATGACTTCCTGTAATTAGCCATTTGAATATTTCAGTTTAAGCAATGCTTCTACAAACTGCTTATAACTATTCATAACCACATAGAGTATAGTTACTTCATTTCAAGACAAATTCCACCTTCACAGAACACATTCCCTTACTTAATGCTATCAGAATATTTTCTACAAACTGTCATATGCATTCAAGTTTTCTCCTACATACTTCCATTTTATGAAAACCACCCATCCTTGAACAAATTTGTCAAATCTTAGTCAGCACTTCAGCAAACTTTGTAGTTCTTTCCATATTCATTTAAGTCTTACATACTTCATATCGTTCTGTGAGGAAAATAAATTATTCATTTCAATTTAGGCATTTTTTTTTCAAAAAGAGGTTTGTAGTAAATTCAGTAGTGAAAATACAATTTTCAACATTTTAGAGGTTTAAACCCTTATAATGCTAATTTGTCTTTTCAGCACCCATACTTATTTTTATTACTATAAGTGCTTATTTAATTTTTGGCCATTTGAATACAGTTCTTTTAAGAATTTTCATTTATCAATTTAATATTACTATCCAAAGGCGTTAAAATGTACACTGAACAATAAAAAAAAACACAAGAGTTATGACACACCGGCAGAAAACTAAAGGTCATTAACTTGACTTATAATTCTTACTCCTTTGGTATGGCTATTTTTAGGCTTTTCATTATTTTTTATCTTTGATTTTACTGCTTTTAAGATTTTTTTAGGATCAAATTTGCTTGTAGTATGCAAGCTTGATTTTCAAAACCCTTTTACTAGTAATCAGGAACCAGTTAAGAATATGCAGTTAAGCTTTAATTTAGCAGTTAAGAAAGATAGGTATTTAACATATATATTTTGGATTATTGCTTTTTAGGAATACACTTAGACAGACTTAGGAGTCATCTAAAAGCTTACTTGTATGAAGTGAGAAATTGTAGGTTTGTTAAGTAAGTTAATCAAGGACAGCTTGGTATTGAAATTTTTTTATAAAATGAGAAGGATCAAAGGAATAGGATCCAAAATGGTGCTTGATTTGGGAGATATCAGAGAAGGAGAAGTGAATGTGAATGCACATAATGCTTTCTACCTGAGCCACTTCCTGAAGTGGGAGGACAGGAGCTGGTGAAGGAGTTTGGTTAGTGGGGAGTTGGGCTTGAGAGTTGGTGGAGGGTGGGTATAAGGGAGCAAGTTCATGAGGAGGTGTGGTGGGAATGGGAGGAGGACTGAATAAGTTCAAGGGGTGCTGAAGAAGCATACAGTGGTAGAGAGGGGTGTGATTGGAGGGATCAGAGTCAGAAGAAGGGTTTTCTGTGTGTGGAAGGGGGAGGGGCAGGGAAGGAAGGTGAGTGTCAATCCTGGTGCCTGTATGGGAAGGGGAGAAAGTTGGGTTGGAAGGTAGTAATGATAAGGAAGGGGAAGAAGGGGAGTTAGAGTTCAAGGAGGATGGGAATGAAGGTGATATCAGAATTATATATGGAAGAGGTGCAGGAGGATCCTGATCAGCTGGATCAAAGTTGAGGTTTTTGAGTGGAAGGGAGAAAGAAGAAAGACGTTGAGAAGGTTTTTCATGTAAAAGAAGAATTTAGTAAGGAGAACAGGATTGACAGAGAGAGGGATGATTACATAGATAAAAGAAAGCCTGAACATAAGGAACCTTGGGTCACTTGCCACTGCAAATGATAAACTTCTCTAAGTCCCAGAGAACTTGGAAATCAAAAGTGCCGTTTTGTGACCATTGACTTTCATTGTCCAATTTATATTGCAACCACACAGAGCTTGAATAAAAATTAGCTTTTTAGATCTAATGTCTCCTTCCAGATTTAGAGTTTTAAGCTTATGAAGGAGACAACTCAGAGGCATGGTTTTTGGGGGGTCCAAATTTTAATTCCCCATTTTATGTGGCATGGGTGAGACTAAGGATCCCTAAAAAATAACAGGGGAGATTCTGAGTGAGAGAGACATCCCTGAATCAGTTGGAAATCACCCAAGGAAATGGGAGACTTCACTTAGGACTGGACATCTCTGGAGTCAAGGGATCTTTTCCCACAAGGATGTAGGCCTCCCTCCCACTGTGGCCCTCGAGGACTGTGAGGATCACTGAATTAGGGTTCTGATTTTCTGCAGGTTTCCTTGGACCACAGAAAAAGAGAAGAGAGAGCAGAGTCCTCCAGCAGAGAAATCCTTGACTCACCAAGTTATGATTTGGTGTCTGGTGTTGGATGGGTACTCAGCAGTGACTTGTTGGAAGTCCCTCACCAATTGATCAGTCTAAGCATGAACTCAGTCCCAGATTTTGGCACCAAATGTTGGAGAAAAGTGGTGCCCACTGGGATGTGGAAACTAATGATTGCAGTTAGGAAATTTATTAAGAAGATCTCCCAGCAAAGGGGGTCTGAAGATTAGATTTCAGCCCACCCCTGGAAGGTGGTGGATATGGCTTTATAAGGTTCATAAATAGGTGGAGAAACTGAGTACAGCCTAGGGACAAATGGCTAGGGGGTAGTGGGCTAGGAAGTAGGGTATTCTTGGAATGTGGGAGGGGTTGGTGGTGCCTGGGCTCTGAAGGGGTGAAGACCCTTATCTGCTCCACTGCTTTTTGGCTCCTTTGTTCCTTCTCAGGTGGGGATGGGCTGCCTCTGAGCATGTAGCCTATGGCTTGCTCAGTCAGTCATGTAGGTTATGGATGGAGGCTGCCTTTCTTCAATTTATGTCATTGGGGAATTAAGTCGCCGTCTTATGATCTGTTTGTAAATCATTGCAAACCTTGTAAAGGGGAAACTCTAACAGTCTTATATATGCAATTTTACCTATATTTATATTTCACATAATATATTTGTATTTCACAAAATACATTTAGTTCAAAGTAGCACAATCATACAGTAATTGTCATTTTGTGTCTTTCTTTCTGCACACAGCATAAAGTTCATTTTCTTAGGACTAACAATAGCTTTTGCGAAACTAAATCTCTTAAGACAGAACAGTCTATTTCAGGCTAGATGTATATATACATATATATACATATATACATACATATGTGTGTGTATGATTATTTGTACAGATCAGCTAAAATTCAAAGTGACAGAGTAACCTTACCATTTTACCAGCAGTTTTTGAATAGTAGGTCAGGCAGTCTTATTATAGCAAATTTAAAAAATACTGTGAACAATCTGAAAGAGTAAGAGTCAATAAAAAATAGAAGTTAACAGAGCAATAAAGAGAGTTTATTAAAAGTTACCTACTAATTGTCAAGCAAACATAATGTCCTTTTGATTAATGAATTCAGACCACTAGATTCCAACTCTAAGGACATGTACAGTTTCATACCACCCAGGTAAGAAGGGCTCCTGAAGCAACTGCCCAAACCTGCCCTCAGCAAGAAACAAGTGGGACTGATTTAGAAACAGTTACTTATTAGGGTGATGGGAATCAGTTTCAACTTACCCAGGTCAGAAACCTCCAGTAACCACTGCTCTTACCCTGCCCTGGCACAGAAGGAAGTGGGACATAGTTTGATCAGTTTCTTGAGGCAATGGGGATAATTTCAATAACCCAGGTCAGAAAACAGGCAGCAGCCATTTTCCCAACTCTGTCCCTGTCTGGGGAAGTTTTAGGGATGATTTAAAGACACAATGCCTTCTTAGAGTACTGGGAAACAGCTTGCTGAAGGGCAGCTCTTCCCCAAGGAAAGGGGTGGGTCATGCCCAGTACTGGCTGTAGTGGTTGATTAGAGATTTCAGATTCCAGGGGCTGAGATAAGTGAAAAAGTTCCATCCTGACCCAGCATACATGGAAGCAACTGATTGAACAAAATTCTCAAAAGGGAAAGAGTCAGCTGTGTATTAAAGGAACAGTATCACATTAGGAATATGGGGAACAGCTGGCTGAAGAGCATCATCTGCTGGGCACTTCAGGAAAACACAGATGAGTAGAGCCCACCAAGACCAGATGGTGGCTTATGAGCTCTCCTCTCTAGAACACATTGGAGATGATCTATACCCCTTTCATGGATCCTTGAACCTGCTTCTGTTGGAAAAAATGACTTGGGAGTGTCATATCTGGGGCAAATCTCCTACCAATATTAGTGTTTCAGGTAAAAGAAGCTATAGATAATGAGAGGAATGTAAAAAAATATGTAGAGGGAAATAAAAAACAAACAGAACAGATCAACATTCTTGGATGAGGAACCAGGGAAATGAAATTCTGTCCAGAAGATTAAACAATCCCACAATTAGTGTAATCTTAAAATTGTAACAT
>JAQZBX010044201.1:0-21429 GCA_029593785.1 Cabassous unicinctus
AATACACTAGAGGCATACACAATAGCAGATTGAACAGGCAGAGGAAAGAGTCAATGAACTAGAAGACAGGACAATCAAAATCATACAGTCAGAAGAACAGATAGAGAAAAGAATAGAAAAAAATTGAGCAGCATTTCAGGGACTTGAGTAACAGCACAAAGCATACAAACATATGCATCATGGATGTCCCAGAAGGAGAAGAGAAGGGAAAAGGGGAAGAAATAATATTTGAGGAAATAATGGTTAAAAATTTCCCAACTCTTATGATAGATATAAATATATATGTTCACAAAGCATAACACACTCCAAAAAGAATGAACCCTAATAGACCTACTCTGAGACACATACAAATCAGAATGTCATATGCCAAATATAAAGAGAAAATTATGAAAGCAGCAAAGAAAAGCGATTCATCACATACAAGGAATCCTCAATAAGACTAAGTAGGAGGAGTAAGGTTAGTAGGAGACAATGTGGGTTGAGAAGAGTAAGCTGATGCTGAATGTATATAGAATGTTCAATAAGGTTGATTGTAAATATTGGAAATTGGTAGAGTTGATGGCAACACATTATAATGAGTATAACTAATACTGCTGATATATAAATGTGACTGTGGCTGAAAGGGGTTGTCTAGGGAGGTTAATGTTAATGGAAAGACAGCTAGAAGATACTCTAGGGACTGTATAATATAGTGTTTGGGTGGTAGATGAGGATTGTGGTTAATAATACAAATACAAAAATGTTTCTCTATTACAAGGTGTTAAGAATTTGGTGATACATAGGAAAATACAACTAAACTTACAGACAATAGTTAACAGTAATATTGTAATGTTTTTGTAGCAAAGGCAAAAAAGATACTATAACAATGATAAATGTCACAAAAAAGAATATGAGATGTAAATATGATCAAGCTTTTTTTTTTTTCCATTTTCTTCATTAACAAGAAGACCTTGGTCATGTCATTTAACCAATCTGTGCTCATTTATTCATCATTTGGAACATGGGAAAAACAACTGAGTTTGTTTTTAGGATGAAAAAAGATAATAAGATAAATGTGCCTGGACAAGATTTTTCAAAGCAATGTTTCCATAATTTGTTAAGTTGCCTTTTGTCTGTTATTTTTTGTAGTTGAATTTTTTTTAAAAAAAGACTAAGTGCCGGTTTCTCATCAGAAACCATGGAGGTGAAAAGGCAGTGGTTTGATATGTTTAAGGTATTTAAAGATAAAAACTGCCTGCTAAAATTCTTTATCCAGCAAAACTATCCTTCAAAAATGAGGGAGAGTTTAAACTATTCACAGATAAGCAGAAACAGAGAGAGTTCATCAACAAAATACCTGCCTACAAGAATTACTAAACAGAGTGATTCAGGTTGAAAGGAAAAGACAGGAGAGAGTGGCTTGGAGTAGTGTGAAGAAGTAAAGCTCTTCAGTAGAGGTAACTAAAGGGTAAATGCAAAATCCAATAGTACTATATCCTCAATATATTACTCTACTCTTTAATTCCTATAAGAGTAGAATACAATTGAACAGAAAACATTATATATCTTGATAGTGGACATGCAAAATATAAAGAGGTAATGTGGGACAAAACAATATAAAGAGGGCAAACAGGGATATGGGAGCAGAGAACACTTATGCTACTGAAGCTAAGATGATATTTTTTCAAATTAGTAGGTTGTAGAAGTAGGCTATGTAATACAAACCCCAGGGGTAACCACAAAGAAAGTATTTTTAAAAATATATAGAAACAGAAATGCAAAAGGAATCAGGCAGATACATCACAAAAAATCAACTAAACAGGAAAGGAGGCTGCAATAAAGGAAAAGACAAAAAATATATGACATATAATAACCAAATGACAAATGGCTGAAGTACTGCTTTACAGTAATAACACTGAATATTAATGGATTAAACTCCCCAATCAGATTGGCAGCATGGATTAAAAAAGCACAACTGAACTATGTGTTGTTTAAAGACTCACCTCGGACACAAAAAACACAAAAAGATTGAAAGTGAAAGGATGAAAAAAGATAATCCAGGCAAAGAGAAATTAAAAAAGAGGTAGGGTAGCAATAGCAGACAAAATAGACTTCAAGTCAAAAGCTGATATGAGACAAAGAAGGACACTATATATTAATAAAAGGGTCAATCCACCAAGAAAAAATAATCATAAATATTTATGCACCTAACCATGGTGCCCCAAAACACATGAGGGAAAAATTGGCAAAACTGAAGGGAGAAATAGATCTCTATAATAATAGTTGGAGACTTCAATACACTACTCTCATCATAGATATAACATCTAGACAGAAGATCAAAAAGGAAACAGAGAACTTCAATAATATGATAAATGACCTAGACCTAAAAGACATATATAGAACACTACACCCCCCAAAAAAGCAGGATATACATTTTCTCAAGTGCTCATGGACCATTCTCCAGGATAAACTACATGTTGGGTCACAAAACAAGTCTCAATAAATTTAGAAAGACTGAAATTAAGCACAGCATCTTCTCTGACCACAATGAAATGAAGATGAAGGTTAAATAACACACTCAAACAGTCAATAGATCTAAAAAGAAATTATGAGGGAGATCAGTAAATATCTTGCGGTGAGTGAAAACAAGAAGACAACATATCAAAACTTATGGGATATAGCAAAGGCAATACTGAGAGGGGAAATTTACAGCCCTAAATGCTTACATTAAAAAAGAAGAGTTAAAATCAAAGACCTAACTTCCACACGTGCAGGAACTAGAAAAATATCAGCAAACTAAATTCAAAGCAAGCAGAAGGAAAGAAATAACAAAGATTAGGGCAGAAACAATGAAATAGAGAATTAAAAAATAGAGAGCATTAACAAAACCAAAAGTTGGTTCTTAGAAAAGGTCAATAAAATTGACAAACCTTTAGCTAGACTGACAAAGGAAAAAAGGGAGAAGATGTAAATAAATGAAAAATGAGAAGGGGGACATTACTACTAACCCCATGGAAATAAAATGGATCATAAGAGGATACCGTGAAAAACTGTATGTCAACAAATTAAACAACCTAAATGAAATAGACAAATTCCTAGAAACACACGAACAACCAACACTGACTCTAGAGGAAATAGAAGATATTAACAAATCAATTACAAGTAAAGAGATTGAATGAGTCATCAAAAACCTCCCAACAAAGAAAATCCCAGGACCAGATGGTTTCACAGGTGAATTCTACCAAACTTTCCAAGAAGAATAAATACCAATCCTGCTCAAACTCTTCCAAACAATTGAACAGGAGGGAACCCTATATAACTGATTCTGTGAGGCCAACATCACCCTTATACCAAAGCTTGATAAAAATACTACAAGAAAAGAAAATTACGGACCAATTTCTCTTATGAATATAGATGCAAAAATTCTTAACAAGATACTAGCAAATCAAATCCAACAGCACATTAAAAGAATTATACACCATGATCAAGTGGGATTAATCCAAGGTGTGAACGGATGGTTCAACAGAAGAAAATCAATTCATATAATATACTACATTAAGAAAAGAAAGACACAGAAAAGGCATTTGACAAAATCCAGATCCTTTATTGATAAAAACACTTAGAAAAGTATGAATAGAAGGAAATTTCTTCAACATTCTAAAGAGCATATATGAAAAACCCACAGCTATCATCATATCCAACAATGAAAGAATGAAAGCTTTCCCTATTATTCTTTGCATAGAAATGGCCATAGATTAGAGCAGGGATAGGCACTGAACTCAAAGGCAGCCTATCTTGTACACTGGGTGACCAAACATTAGGTGGCTTGGCATAAAGGACATTGATGCTCCTTAATAAGTCAATCAGACCAGGTCTTTCTAGATTTTAGATTGAGGAATACAGAGGAGCCTGGCCAACCAAGAGTGAGAGAATAGCAGAGGCACAGAGAACAGCCAGTCTCTGTTCCCCTCTGCTTTTGGGTTCTAATATATGTGTGTCATACCAATAAATCCTCTAGTCCCTTAAAGAATATAAATGAAAAATTTAAAAAACAAACGTCGGACTGAACAATATGTGTGAACCCTAGTGTAAAGGATGGACTATAGTTAAGAGTACAATTATTAAAATGTTCTTTCATGAATGTACCCCACTAATGCAAAGTGTTAATAATAGAGTTGTGTATGTGAGCTCTGTATTTTATGAATGAATTTCCTGTAAAAGTATAACTTCTCTAATTAAAAAAAAAAGGAGCACAAATGGCCTTAATTTCTGTCCTTGAAATCAAAAACTTTAAGCAACATTTTAAAAAAATCTTTGGTCTAAGAAATCTTTTGTCACAAGATGTGCTTTTGATAGTTTGTACTTAAAATGACATGAAATTAATCATGTACAGTTTTAGAGGTTGACACAGCATCAAATATCAATGAACTCAAACCCTCAAAACAGCCCTTGCTCCATACCAGCTTGTCCAAGAGAAATTTTACACATAACCTAAGATTTTCATGAGAGAAACAGGGTACTAGAGAATTAAATGAAGCCAGAGGGCATTAATATGGCATCAAACTACAAACTAAATTAAAGGTTGGAGAACATTACTTTACAATCGTTCTGAGACTTGGATCCATCACAGATATTTTATCTGGTTTCCTGACATGTTTTAGAAATGTTATCTATGAATCCTACAGAAACAGAACACTAAAGAGGAGGTCCTGGAATGTGGCCAGCCTATAAACAGTGGGCTGGGTGTGTGTGAAGAATAGTAGCAGGATACCCAACCAGCTGTTGTACATTGAAGATAAGTACAAGTAGGGAACACGGGAAAAAAAACACTAAGAATTCATTGAAGGAAAAAAAAAAAAACTTCAATAGTAATAAAAAAATAGAGTTGACTCTTTTGGCAGAGGCTGACTATGAGTTTAATAAACACTGCAAGTGGCAGAAAAATTTTATGTAGTAATTACAATAATTAATCAAAGATCATATCTCACAAGTACTTAACATAGACCTCAATGGTCTTTTCAACTATACACACAGATTATACATAAGATCATAATATAAAATTATCTTTAAAAAAAATTAAAAAGGCAACTACTTTGAATACCTGTTCTGCTCCTGTTAACATATAGTTAAATGTTTTCAACATTTTAAATTTTATTTCAATGTTTGAGTTTCTACCTTAAATCTTTACTGAGGAACAGACTGTATCTAAGTTAAATTTCTGATTTCTTTACATGTTTTCTAGTAGATACCAGTAAGAAGCATGTTCATAGTTTTACATGATAGATTTTTGTACTGAATATCAGTTCAACTATATTAAAAATTCTGGTAAAATTTACTTTCATCATCCTCTATCTCCCAAAAGCAGTCTTAGGATATGAAACAATTTTGTTCACATTCGAACCCAATCTTTGACAAAGGAATAACTGCTGACTCTGTTCTATCATAAGACACAGCCATAATATCTTAGAGTCTTCTGAATTAAAATGTTTTTAAAATTCATTATTCAGAACATATTTTAAACTATTAGATTTACAAACAAGATGTAAATGCTTATATTTTAAACTATATCAAGTGAACATTAACGTAGCATAACAGGCATCAATTTAGAAAATTTAGACTGGCAGAAGTTTTATTTACTGAAGAGTACACACTACGAATGCATGACTAAATGGACTCTAGGTACAGCTCTTTGGTTTGGTCTGCTTTAGATGCAAAGTTGTCACATGAGTTCACCTTTCCAAAGGACATGCTAATTTTACTGATTATCAGTGCTTTACCTGACAATATCCTGCTTGGAGGAGAATTCATTAACAGTTTTCAGATCTCTATTGACTATGAAAATTGTCTGTGTGATAGGCTAGCTGTATAAATCCCCAGTGTATTCAGTTTTACTAAATAACAGTACCATGCCACCCTTTAAAATAGTTCATGACCTTCTTAAACACCTACTACCTTCATCCGTACACTAGTATTTCCTGGATGTTCTCTTCAGAACTTCCAGTCGCACTCATGGACTGATCAGCTCTTAGACACTTCCAGCCACTCAGAAATAAAGTCTTGACCCAGCTTTCAGATCTTTGTTACATGTTTAATGGTAACCTATAACCTAGTAAGTAAGAAACAGTATCTCCCAACATTGTAAAATTTTATGACATATGAACAGAAAGGTTCTAAGTAAGTCATTGAAATAAGGAAGGTTAGAATTCTAACTGTATTTAGGAAAACTCCAAAGCCAAATGAATCGTCCAAAATGTATCTAAAAGAAGACAAAAGCCTCTGAAATAAGTGACACAAGGCTCCAGCAGAAAAGCTATCATTTCACTCCACAGGAGAGAGATTAAAGTCCAAGCTTACTTTATGCAAGATTCTTATTTAGCTCAAGTATGGATGTTGTACCCATTTGTGCCTGCAAGTACCACAAACGGATTATTTGGTTTCTCAACCCATAAAACAAAAGAAAAAACAAATTAGATAGGGTGGGGAGAGATGGTAATTGATGGTGGCCTAGTGATGATTAAAAAGAGATAAACCAAAAAGCAGGCATATGCAATGTTGGATATAATAGTACATCATTAATGTTCATAATGATGGGCTTGAGTCACCATGAAATATTAAATCATGGTATCTTCTATTTGAGAAGAGATGCATATATTGCAATGTAGAAAATGCCCCATAAAATAAATGATGATTGAGTATTTTTAAATGCTCAACAACACTTGGTGATTTGGAAATCACCAAGTGTAGAACACCTGTCATCAATAATGTCAGATTCAAAAAGCATTAATGATAACAGTACAAAGAAAATTCAACATACATTAGGGGAGTGGTTTTCCAACTTTCTGGTCTCACTTTTAAAAGTTATTGAGAACTTCAAAAATCTTTTGTTATTGTGTGTTATATCAGTATTTACTGTATTAGAAATTAAAACTGAAAAAAAAACAAAACCCTGAAGTATTAATTACTTTAAAAATAATAAACCTGGGGAGCAGGTGTAGCGCAGCTGGTTGAGAGCCTGCTTCTCATACGAGGTCCTGGGTTCAATACCCAGTGCCTCCTAAATAATAATAATAATAACCTTTTTCTTACTAACATAAATAACATTTTAATGAAAAGTAACTACGTTTTCTGAAACAAAAAATAGTGAGAAGAGGGATATCGTTTCACATTTTGCAAATGTTTTTGTCTGACTTAATAGAAGACAGATGGATTCTCATATCTGCTTCTGCATTCAACCTGTTGCAATATCACTGGTCACATCATCCCCAGAAAACTCTACTGTACATTCATGAAAGAATGGTATGAAGACAAAAACATCCTAGTATCATGATGATAATAACTTTGACCTCACAGATCCCTAAAAAAGTGCAAAGGTCTACATTTTAAGGACTGCTAGAGCAGGGATAAACAGCAATTAGAACTAAGAATGAATAAATATAGGATTTTAAGAAATCTTAGGAGAACAAGAAGGTATCATCTAAATCTGTGCTGTCAAATATAGCCATTTGCCACATGTGGCTATTGAGCACTTGAAATGTAGCTAGTCCAAAATGAGATGTGTAATAAGTATAAAATACAGTTTTCAGATTTAGTATAAAAAATGTAAAATATCTCATTAAGTGTTTATATTGATTAAACATAGAAATAATAAATTTCTGGATATGTTAAATTAAACAAAATAAATTACTGAAATTAATTTTACTTCTCCCTTTTATTCTTTTTAATGTGGCTATTATAAAATTTAAAATACATATGTGGCTTGCAATATATTTCTATTGGAAAACATACTTGCCTGAAGTAGATCCAACACAACATACATTCAGAGGAAAAAGGACACAATATTCTGATCCATAATTGTCTGGCACCATTGTGGAAGAAGGGATTTGATGGGAAAGCAGCAAAATTAAGTGGTATAAAATATTCCATAGACAAAGCATAAAAGATGCTGAATGAATAAATCCTGAGTTGTTTGTGCTGGGACAATGGCAATCTGTATACTTTTGGCCATACCGCACTGAAATTTATTTTTCAAGTCCAAAGATGAATGTTTCAGCAAAAGATTGGATGTTCCTAAAATAAAGCATGTATCCTTTCGTATCAAGAAGTCCAGGGACCACCTATGATGCACGGAAAATTACTCTTTTCAAAGGAATGAATGACTTCCTGAGGTATTGAGCAAGGGTTATTGTGTCAAAAGATCAGTGAAAAAATGCACACTTATGTTTAAGTTAAACTTTTTTTTTTTTTTAATTTAAAATACTCCCTGTATTAGTCAGCCAAAGGGGTGCTAATGTGAAATACCAAAAATGGGTTGGTCTTTACAAAGGGTATTTATTTGGGGTAGAAGTCCACAGATACCAGGCCATAAAGCGTCATGTTTCTTCTCTCACCACAGTCCATTGCCATGTGTTAGAGCAAGACAGCTGCCGGCGTTTGCCAGGGTTCAGGCTTCTGGGGTTCCTCTCTTCCCGGGGCTGCGTTTCTCTCCGGGCTTAGCTCCTGTTTCCTCCACAAGGTCAGCTGTAGATGATCAGGTGAACGGCTTGCTTCTCTTCTTCTGGGGCCTTCTTTCCAACATCAAAACTGCTTCTCAAAAGACTGCTTCAACTCGGTTTTTGCCATGCCTTTTATATTCGATTCCCCACCCACCAAGGGGTGGGGCTCAATGCCCTACTGACGTGTCCCAGTCAACACCCTAATCACAACTCAATCATGCCCAGATTAACAGATCAATTTACAAGCATGACCCAATTATATTTTTGGAATTCATAATTACATCAAATTCCCAAACGGCTATACTTCCCCTTTACCAAAATTTTTAATAAACTGACCTAGACTACCAATTAGGGCCAAATCAGATGAGAGGCTTCAACTGTATTTAGAGTCTACAAAGGAAACTATTTTAATTTTAGGTTCTGTTAACAGGGTAAAAATGTTTTGTTTTTGGGGGGCGTTTTGTTTTGTTTTCACAGTTCCCTATTAGGATGCTGGGTTGTAAAACCAGAAGTGCTAACTTTGTTCCTTCTAATAAGACGTGGAGAGTTAGATAGAGGAGTGTACTTTCCTCCCAAACTAAATAGCACCAGCCTAATAGATTTGCTCTCTTTAAATGACATAAGCCACATCTTTCTAGGGAAACTAGGAAATAAGGATGTAGACTCAGAAAGCAAAATTCTATTACCAAAAAGTCACAATATGATTGATCTTTTAGATAACTGAAAATCAATCCTACTTAATATAAAAGAAATGTTAGTCCTGAAGATTAGAAATTTTGGTGTTTGTTTATAATCAGGAAAGCAAGATGGCATGGTAGATTCTATTCCTTTATTTTACAACATAGGAAAAGAAGAAATTGCATCAATAGATTATCTTTATATGATAAAATACTAGTATTAAAATGTGTACTTTGATTCAATCACAGTTCTTAAACCAATTAAGTACTCTGTTGTTCTTTAACAAAAACATCAATCAAAACCAAGTTAATTTACTTCTGGGAAGATGGCATCAAAGAATGTAGGCAGAGTTCAACTCTCTCACAAAAACAATGGAGGGAGCTGCTTTGGGGATCTGCAAACCAGGAGAGAGCTGTGCATCATCCAGGAGGGAGAAGGACAGAGAGACAAAAAATCCACACAAAAACCTTGAGTTACTCATCCCTGTGGCTGGGAACTGCACATATACCACACCCTCAAGTTGAATAGCCCTGGTAAAACCCCTGGCTAACTGCAGCCAACTGAGTGGGGAAAGATCATTCTCCTCCCTGGGAGGAAGAAGGGTCTGGTGGAGGCTGGAGAGTGGTTTATCTTCAGTGAGTTTGGCCAGCTAAGTCCTTCTGAATCTCAGAAGAGACGCCAGCCAGCACTGAAGCAGCCCCAGGGAGAGGCGAGGGGAGCCTGTGAAGGGCAGGCTGCAAGGTGATTGATTGATGAGCACCAGCAGCCTGAGATGGTTCCTAGGGGCCTAAGAGGGAAGCCTGCTTTTCTTGGGTTGTTTTTTTGTTTTTTCTTTATTGTTTTTTCCTTTCTTTGTTTCCTTTTTTTTTTCTTTTCCTTAATTTTTCTTAGCTTCTTTATTTCTTTTCTTTCTTTCATTTTTCTCTCTTCCACTGTTTTTCTTTCATTCCACCTTTTCTTATTTGCTCCTCCTCCTCTCCCTCCCCCCTCCTCCTCTTCTTCTTTCCAGTCTTTTACTTTATTCTTTTTTTTTTCTTGCTTCACTTTTTTATTCTACCATTTTAATTCTTATTCCTTGTATTTTTTATGATTTTTCACTCTTATTACTTATTTATTGTCCTGGCTTTTCTATGGTTCCTTTTCTAGCTTTTTAAAAATTATTACTATTATTCTTTTTCTCTTCATATTTTTCCTTTTCTGTGGTCTTAATATTTTTTCAAGGGAACACAGACAACTACAAGGATATAGAATAAAACCAAATGTCAAAAAGGAAAGTTAACACAATACAAAACAAAATAAAACCCTAGAGTAGAAATGAGGCTAACCACCTGAATAAGCCCATCAAGATAAACAGATGCCTAGACACCAACAAAAAAGTACAAGCCATACTAAGAAACAGGAAGACATGGCCCAGTCTAATGAACAAACTAAAAAACAGGAGGAGATGCAGAATGTGGAACAACTAATCAAGGATGTCCAAACAAAAATCATGAATCAACTTAATGAAATGAAGGAAGAGATAAAGGCTATTAAAAAGACATTAGGGGAACATACTGAAGAAATTGTAAACATACATAAAAAGATAATGGATCTGATGGAGATGAATGACACAATGCAAGAAATCAAGAATACACTGGAAGCACATAAAAGCAGATTTGAACAGGCAGAGGGAAGAATTAGTGACACTGAAGATAGTATGTCTGAAATCACACAGATAACAGAACAGATAGATAAAAAGATGGGAAAAATTTGGCAGGGACTCAGGGAATTGAATGACAACCCAAAATGCACAAACATATGCATTATAGGCATCCCAGAGGGAGAAGAGAAGGGGAAGGGGGCAGAAGGAGTGCTGGAGGAAATAATGCCTGAAAGTTTCCCAACTCTTTTGAGGGACATGGATGTACATGTCCAGGAAGAACAGTGCACTCTAAACAGCATAAATCCTAACAGGCGTACCCTGAGACATATACTTATCAGATTGTCAAATGCTCAAGACAAAGAGAGAATACTGAAAACAGCAAGAGAAAAAAGATCCATCACATACAAGGGAAGCTCAATAAGATTAAAAGCTGATTTCTCATCTGAAACCATGGAGGCAAGAAGGCAGTGGCATGACACAGTTAAGGTGCTGTATTAGTCAGCCAAAGGGGTGCTGATGCAAAATACCAGAAATTGGTTGGTCTTTATAAAGGGTATTTATTTGGGGTAGAAGTCCACAGTTACCAGGCCATAAAGCGTAAGTTTCTTCCCTCACCAAAGTCCATTGCCACATGTTGGAGCAAGACAGCTGCCGACATTTGCCAGGGTTCAGGCTTCTTGGGTTCCTCTTTTCCCAGGGCTGTGTTTCTCTCCTGGCTTAGCTCCTCTGGTTCCTCCACAAGGTCAGCTGTAGACTATGAGGCTCTCTAGGCTTTGCTTCTCTCCACAAGGCCAGCTGTGAACTCTCAGGCAAATGGCTCATTTCTATCCCGGGGCCTTCTCTCCTTCCTCACCAGAACTCCAACATCAAAACTGCTCCAATACTGTTCTTTGCCATGCCTTTTATATTTTATTCCCCACCCACCAAGGGGTGGGGCTCAATGCCCTAATGATATGGCCCAGTTAACACCCTAATCATAACTTAATCATGCCCAGATTAGCAGACCAGTTTACAAGCATAATCCAATATCTATTTTTGGAATTCATAATTACATCAAACTGCCAAACTGCAACTGGTGCTAAAAGTAAAAAACCAAGAATTCTGTATCCAGCAAAGCTGACATTCAAATATGAGGGAGAGTTCAAAATACTCAGATAAACAGAAATTAAGAGAGTTTGTCAACAAGAAACCTACCCTTCAAGAAATACTAAAGGGAGTTCCACAGGTTGAAAGGGAAAAACAGGAGAGAGAAGGTTGGAGGAGAGTATAGAAAGGAAGATTATTAATAAGAATAGCTAAAAAGATAAAAAGAGGAAAAAACACAAATTATGACATATATAAACTGAAAGAAAATATGGCCAATGTAGGTACTGCCTTGAGAGCAATAACAATGAATGTTAATGGATTAAACTCTTCAATCAAAACACAAAGTTTGGCAGAATGGATAAGGAAATGTGATCCATCTATATGCCATCTACAAGAAACTCACCTTAGACCCAGGGACGCAAGGAGGTTGCAAGTAGAGGTTGGAAAATGATTTTATAGGCAAACAATAACCAAAAAGGGTGGGAGTCACTATATTAATATTGAACAAAATAGACTTTAAATGCAAAACTATTGTAAGAGACAAAGAAGGACATGATATATTAATAAAAGGGTTAATCTATTAAGAAGAAAGAACAATCATAAACATTTATGCACCTAAACAGGGTGCCCCAAAATACATGAGGCAAACATTGGAAAAACTAAGTGAAGAAACAGATGCCTCTGCAAATATAGTGGGGGACTTTGACACACCATTATCACCATTAGAAAGAACATCTTGACAGAGAGTCAATAAAGAAACAAGAGACTTTAATAAGATATTAGAGGATCTAGACCTAATAGACATATACAGAGCATTAAACCCAAATATAGCAGGATATATGTTCTTCTCGAGCACACAAGGATCATTCTCCAGGATAGGCCACATGCTAGTACACAGAACAACTCTCAACGAATTCAAAAAGACTGAAATTATATGAAGTAATTTCTCTGACCACAATGGAATGAAGCTGGAAATCAATAAGGGACAAAGAACCAGAATAGGCACAAAGATATGGAAATTAAATAACATACTTTTAGATAACCAGTGGGTCAAGGAGGAAATTTCAAAAGAAATCAGTAACTACATTGAAACAAATGAAAATGAGAACACAACATAACAAAACCTATGGGATGCAGCAAAAGCTGTGCTGAAAAGGAAATTTACAGCCATAAATACCTATATTAAAAAAGAAGAAAAAGAATCAAAGACCTAACTTCACACCTGGAGGAACTAGAAAAATAACAACAAACTAATCCCAAAGCAAGCAGAAAGAAGGAAATAACAAAGATTAGAGCAGAGCTAAATGAAATTGAGAACAAAAGAAAACACTAGAAAAATTTAACAAAACCAAAAGCTGGTTCTTTGAGAAGATCAATAAAATTGACAAACCCTTAGCTAGACTAACAAAGAAAAAAAGAGAAAAAATGCAAATACATAAAATAAAAAATGAGGGAAGGGATATCACCACTGATCCCACAGAAATAAAGAGTATTATAAGAGGATACTTTGAAAAATTGTATGCCAACAAGGTGGATAACTTAGATGAAATGGACAAATTTATAGAAACACACAAGCAGCCTACTTTGATGAAAGAAGAAACTGATGAACTCAACAGACCAATCACAAGTAAGGAGACTGAGTTGGTCATCAAAAACCTCCCAAATAAGAAGAGCCCAGAAACAGATGGCTTCACAGGTGAATTCTACCAATTATTCTGAAAAGAACTAACACCAATCCTGCTTAAATGCTTCCAAAAAAAAAGAAGTGGAAGGAACATTGCCTAACTCATTCTATGATGTCAACATCACCCTATACCAAAGCCACATAAAGATGCCACAGAGGAGAACTATAGACCAATCTCTCTAATGAACCTGGATGCTAAAGTACTCAACAATATACTTGCTTATTGTATTCAACAACACATCAAATGAATTATACACCATGACCAGGTGGGTTTCATTCCTGGTATGCAAGGATGGTTCAACAAAAGAAAATCAATCAGTGTAATACACCACATTAACAGATTGAAAGAAAAAAATCACATGATCATCTCTATTGATGCAGGAAAAGCATTTGACAAAATACAGTATCCTTTCTTGATAAAAACACTTCAAAAGATAGGAATAGAAGAAAACTTCCTCCACATGATAAAGGGTATATGTGAAAAACCCACAGCCAACATCATACTTAATGGCGAAATGCTAAAGGCTTTCCCTCTAAGATCTGGAACAAGACAAGATGCCCACTGTCACCACTCTTATTTAACATTGTGTTAGAAGTACTTGCTTGAGCACTTGGGCAAGAAAAAAATATAAAAGCCATCCAAATGGGAAAGGAAGAATTAAACATTTCACTATTTGCAGATGACATGATCCTATACATAGAAAGCCCTGAGAGATCTACAACAAAGCTTCTAGAGCTGATAAACAAGACCAGTAAAGCGGCAGGATATAAGATCAACACGTAAAAATCAGTTGCATTTCTGTACGCCAATAATGAGCAATCTGAGGAGGAAATTAAGAAAAAAATTCCATTTACGATAGCAATTAAAAGAATCAAATACCTAGGAATAAACTTAACTAAAGATGTAAAGCACTTGTACACAGAAAACTACACAACATTGTTAAAGGAAATCAAAGAAGACCTAAACAAATGTAAGAATATTCCATGTTCATAGACAGGAAGACCAAACATCATTAAGATGTCTGTCCTACCGAAACTGATTTACAGATTTAATGCAATCCCAGTACAAATTACAACAGCATTTTTTTACTGAATTGGAAAACCTAATTATGAAATTTATTTGGAAGAGCAAGGGGCCCCAAATAGCCAAAAGCATATTGAAAAAGAAAAACAAAACAGGAAGAATCATGCTATCGGACCTTAAAGCATATTACAAAGCTACAGTGGTCAAAACTTATGGTATTGGCACAAGGGTAGACATACTGACCAATGGAACCGAGTTGAGAGTTCTGATATAGAATCCTCACATATACAGTCAACTGATATTTGACAAGGCCTCCAAGCCCACTCAACTGGGACAAAATGGCTAAAGATCTGAATATAAGAGCCAAGACCATAAAGCTCTGAAAAGATAATGTAGGGAAGCATCTATGAGATCTTGTGGTAGGAAATGGTTTCATAAACTTTATACCCAGAGCATGAAAGAAAAAATAGATAAATGGGACCTCCTCAAAATTAAAAACATTTGCGCTTCAACAGAATTTGTCAAGAAAGTGAAAAAGGTAGCCTACTCAATGGGAGAAAATATTTGGTAACCATTTATCTGATAAGGGTCTAATATCCAGCATATATAAAGAAATCCTACATCTCGAAAGTTAAAAGACAAAAAAAAACACAAAACACTTTAAAAATGGGCTAGAGATTTGAATAGACACTTTTCCAAAGAAGAAATACAAATGGCTAAAAAGCACATGAAAAGATGCTCAGCATCACTAGCTATTAGGGAAATGTAAATCAAAACTACAATGAGATATAATCTTATACCTATTACACTGGTGGCTATTAAAAAAAATAAACAGAAAACTACAAGTGTCGGAGAGGATATGGAGGAAAGGGAACACTCATCCACTGCTGGTGGGAACGTAGAATGGTGTAGCCATTGTGGAGGACAGTTTGGCGGTTCTCAGGAAGTTAACTTAAAAATGCCATATGATCCAGCAATCCCATTTCTGGGTATATACCCAGAAGAATTAAAAGCAGGAACATGAAGAGATATATGCACACCAATGTTCACAGAAGCATTATTCACTAATGCCAAAAGTTGGAAGCAAACAAAGTGTCCATCAACAGATGAATGGATAAGCAAATTGTGGTATACACATTCAATGGAATATTACTCAGCTCTAAGAAGGAATGCAGTATTAATACACAGGACAACAAGGATGAATCTTGAAGACCTTATGTTGAGTGAAGTAAGCCAGTCACTGAAGGACAAATATTACATGGCCTCACTGAAATGACTTAAGCAAATTTAGCAGACTTACAGAGCGAAAGTCTGGAAGATAGGTTATCAGGAGATAGAAAGGGAGTAGAGGGTGGTGTGCTGGTGCTCAATGTGGGCAAAATCTATGATAAGGTGGAAGGGGGTAGTTGGGCAGTGGATGGGGGTGAAAGTGGTACAGTGATGTGATTGGGTTCAATAGTGCTAGAATGTGAGGGGGCATAAGATGGGGGGTTGATTTGGACTATTCAAGGAACCGGGGGAACAGGTTAACTCTGGGGATTTGCAGGTCTGTGGTAAAACTACAATGGTGGGAATGTTCTTTTGAGAAATATGGCAGAGGAGGGTTACTGGTGCAGGGTTTCAGCGATGGAGGGATATGTGGTATAGGATGCACTTGGGACATGCTTATGAAATAAGAAAGTGCTCATCTTGTCATAGTGTGTTATCTCAGTTGATGGAGACCCACACAATAAACAAGAAAATATTAAATTCCCATCCTGGGTAGTCCTTCCATAATCTTAATTAGAGGAGCAAGAATTTCTCGAGAACATAGGCAGTGCCTACTACTATAGCTTCTGAGGGGAGGGGAAAGTAAGAATAGAATAGATGGATCATAGGGCATTTTAAGGTCATTGGAATTGTTCATGATCTTACAATGATGGATACAGGTCATTTGAAATTTTATCAAAACTTATAAAAGTGTACAGGCAAAATGTAAACCATAATGTAACCATTGACCATGGTTAGTAGCAAGACTTCAATATTTATTCTTAATTGTAACAAATGTACCATACACATGTAAAATGTTATGAAAAGAGGAGAGTGGGAAAGGGGGAGGGGGTTGGGTATTGGGGAATCCCCTATATTTTCTATGTGACTTTTCTTTAAACTAAAGCTTCTTTGAAGATAAAGCAAAGAAAATAAGACACTTGGGGGAACATATGGAAGAAACTGTCACTGTACATAAAAGACTCAGATTTTACAGTGATGAAAGACACAATGAAAAAAATTTATTTTTTTAATTTTTAATTTTTACATTTTATTTGTTACTATTATTTTTATTTTTGTTTATTTTTTGGCTTTGTTTTTGGAGAGGTTTTGGATCACAGAAGGTCACAACTGTGGCAGGGAAGGAGCATTGGTGCAGGGTGTCAGTGATGGGGGGATTTGTGGGAAGGGATGCACCTGGGGTATGCCTCTATGGTATATGAATATGTTCAAGTGGTCATGGGATATTGTCTTGGTGGGTGGATACCCACACAATAACCAAAAGAATATTGAATTCCCATCCTGGGAAATCCGGCTACATTCTCTAATAGAGCAGCAAGAATACCCCGAGTACATGGGCAGTGCCTAGTGAAGGAGGATAGACCATTCCACCAGGCCCTTGATATTGATGGTTGTACTTATGATCCTTGTTCTTATGAAATTGAAACTTAGCCTAGTATTACATATTGCCTAAGAGTTACTTTCTGAAAGCCTCCTTGTTGCTCAAATGTGGCCTCTCTCTAAGCCAAACTCAGCATATAAATGCACTACCTTCCTCCCGGTATGGGACATGACTCCCAGAGATGAGCCTCCCTGGCACCGAGCAATTATTCCCAAGTGCCGACTAGTGATGTATCTGGAAAAAGACCTTGATCAAACAGGGGAAATATTAAATACAAATGGGTTTTTATGGCTAAGAGATTTCAAAGCGAGTTTTGAGGTCATTCCAGAGGTTATGCTTATGCATGTCTCAGGAGGATCTCATTGACTACCATAGTAAAGAATGTCTCAAACAGTGGGGTTCCTGAGGGCTCTAGAGACATCTAGACAGTATAGGCACGGCAGACAATCTCAGGAAGTCGGCACCGTCAGTGGGCCTTACTTTGGAATATGTGCTCCTCAATGTAACATAGTTAGACTCATTTATAATTTCCCTACACATGGCTCTTCTGCCCCTTTTGTTTGAACCTATAATTAGCACTATACTCATTAAATATATGTCCCGGAGTGTTAAGTCTTCAGTCTGTTCATATACCGGTTGAACCTTGTATCTCTGCAGAGTTGTAACACCTACTTTCCAGTTCTTTGGACCCATACAGGACAACTAACAAAAGGATGATGATGGACAATGCCCATCCCAAAAAACAGAGAGCAAGACAGTTCCATCCATCTGCCCCACGGGATCTAAGCCCCCTCTCAATCACAAACAGAGTGGGCATCATCATCCCCAAATCCTCAAGATTGAGGGGGGAAATGCAACTATGGACTAAAGTAGACTTATTATTATGCTACTAATGGAAGAACTTGTATCATTGATATAAAGGCAGTGGTCATCAGAGGTTCTGACGGGAGGGAGAGGGAAGAATAGGTATAACATGGGGCATTTTGGGGACATTGAAATTGTTCTGCATGACATTGCAATGACCAATACAAGTCATTATAAATTTTGTCAAAACCTATAAAATTGTGGGGTACAAAGTGTAAACTATAAAGTAAAGTATACACCATTGTTAGTAGCAATGCTTCAATATGTGTTCATCAATTGTAACAAAAGTACCACACTAATGAAAGATGTTGTTGGTGGGGGAAAGTGGGAGAGGGGTAGAGGGTGGGGTATATGGGAATCCCCTATATTTTTTATGTAACATTTATGTAATATAAAGCTTCTTTAAAAATAAAAATTAAAAAGTTAAGAAAAGCAAGCTAATTTAAAATATATCTTTCTTTAATCACTAGAATCAAACTTCAGATTGACTTTTCAATTTAGCTAAATTATTAAAATTTCAAAAATTTCTATATTTAAAAGGCATATTCATTAGATTGCATTCATTCAAAAAGAAATTTTTGACTGCTTGCTAAAAGCAAAAGCACCAGGCCAAATGTCACATAGATAAAATCCAAGTTACAAATACCAACTTAAATAACAACTAGCTATTCATATAAGTAAATTTCAGCAGTATAACATTCTAAACACAAGAAGGGATCCTATACCTCTAAAATTACAACACTAGGAAAATAAAAACAGGAGAAAAAGTAGGGAAATCAAAGCTTTCCAGAGCTTTCTCAGTTCTACCCATTTCCTCAGTCATCTTCTGCTGATCTCTCTGTTCTCTTTCTCAACTCTAAAAATAAGCAAGTCAATTTACAAACACTATGCAAAAAGCTGCTACTCTGGCAATAGTAGCTGTACTCCCTTTTAAAGCTATTTCTTTTGCTCTTCAAAAAGAAATTCATAGAAAATTAGGCATACACCCTTCGTGAAGAGTTCAGAGTGCATGATATACCTTAATTCAATGAGTATGGGTGGGTGAGAGAGAGAGAGAGAGAGAGAGAGAGAGAGAGGGAGAGAGGTGGGAAGGTGGGAAGGGATATGGGTTGAAAAAGGCAACATCTACAGGGCCTGAAGCTTGATAAAGAAGGATGTGAAAGAAAGCATCAAAGCCACAGAATTTAGTGATATATTCATACCAAAATATTAAAACTCAAATTATCAGATATCCTAGAATACATCTTTCTCTTTCATAATAGTTCTATCTCAGATAAATTTTGAACAAATTTGTCACTGGACCACATCCTCTTTTCTAAAATAGAAATATTGCTTTAGGTACAGATTCTTTGCACTATATCACATGGCCCCTATACTTATGACCACAGATACAGAATATATGGAAAGGGGGAAGAGCATGGGTTTTTGAATCAGAAACATCTCAATTTTAAACCAAGCTCTAACCGTTACTAGCCATTTTACCCTTTGGCATGGTACCTATAACTTCTCTCTCAGATTCTTTTTGTGAAATGGGAACAATGTCTTCCTTACAGGGTTGCTGTGTGATTGTGAGAGAATACATGGAAAATGCTTAGTACAGTATAGGCACCCAAGCCGCCACCGGAAGACTACAGACTTTGGAAAAAGTACGGACTGCCTATACTTTAATTTTGGACTTAGAGCCTCTGAAACTGTTACACATTAAAATCCTGTTGCTTAAGTCAACCAGTCTGTAGTATTTGTTACAGCAAGCCTTGGAAAACTAAGACACCTCTTGTTTAGAATACTGGGCAAAAGGCATACGATTTTCCATATATAAGATTGTTCCAAGCACCTAGCTGGGCAGAGTTTATGTAAGTTCTTGCACACACACACACACACACACACACATACATACAAGATTATTTGAAATGGTATGTGCTGGACTGCTATTTTATGCAAATATTCTTCTGAGAGATCACATCTAGAAATCTTAGAATCCTTTTTCTTTATGAATCTTCCTTCTCCTTTCCTGTTTTCTAGTTAGGTTCCACATCATGTGGATTCTTCCATGCCTTACACTTTATCACATGGCCGCTAGCCTAGTGGATGCACTTACTACAGCGAGCATGGACTACAAAGCTCCTTCCTTCACTCTCTTCCTCCTCCCTGCTCCAACCTAACTATATACTCTACTGATTTCATTATGTAGTTCTTCTATTTAAGAAATTCCAATGGCTTCCCACTAACCACAGGATAAAGTCCCAATTTCTCTGCCTAGTGATCTGGCTTCACCCCTCTCCCCCCATGCAATCTTACTTATCTCCCATGAGTTCCAAGCACGCTTCCATTGGGCTAGCTTTATTACTCCCTAATTCGCCCCTTTAAGCCTTGCTCATGTTGTTTTTCCCCACTAGATTACTTTCTCCACTTTCTTTTGCCCATCCAAATCCTACCATCCTTCAATGAACAGCCAGCTAAAATAATTACCTTTACTTTAAGGCCTTTCTTCACAGTTCTGCACACATTGATCTCCTTTTTCTGATCTCCTATAGTGCAAATTGTTTCTGTGGTTCACTGAAGCTTTTATATACCGTTTTGTTATGGTTTCATGTGTTTGCCATGCTTACCCTGAGGCAAGGACCTTTTTTTTTTTTTTTAACCTTATCTTTGTATTTTCTGTAGCATTTAACACAAAGCTAAACAGAATAGATGTTCAAAAATTTATAGTTTCAGTTTGGTCCAGAGAATCTATCAACCCCATTTATAATGACTTCAGATCAAATCCTCAAGCTTATACTATCCTCACACATCTTATGTTTTCTCTCAAGCTCTTTTCACCTTCTACCTACTTGACAGGTTTGCCTTCCTTGTAGACAAGCTTCTCTTTCAAATTCTAAACTGATTTCTTCCATTTCCCTTCACCTCTCTAATCTAAGTAAAATCTAGCCCTTTCTTGAAAACCCACTTCATTCCTTGTTACCCTATTCCATAGAGATTCACCTGATTCAAATGCTAAAGCAGAGTCAAACTCACCCTCTCTTGGACCTTTATTTCTGGCCTTCCTTTTGACCCTGTTTTTCTTCCTCATTCACCAATTATTTTTTCTAACCGCTGTATTATATCAGCAACTAATTTATAACATTCTTTTCCTCCATTCCAATAAATCCAATATTCACATCATCAGCCCTTCATACCCATACACTATTTTAAATTCTTTATTCTTCTTGATTCTCTTGACTTGCACACCTCCACAGCAGCAAGGCCAAACACACTGATAGTCCTCTGAAAGCTCTATCTTGAGCCTCTTAAGTATCTCTAACTCAAACCACTTTTTTTTTTTTTTTAAAG
>JAQZBX010044202.1:0-21425 GCA_029593785.1 Cabassous unicinctus
GGAATAAATAAATAAATCTTAAAAAAAAAAAGACACTTTGGGAGCAAGGGATCTCACTAGGTAGGTGAGATGAAAATACCTGGAGGCAAGAGGCTGTCCTTCCCACCTACCAGCCCTTGGTTCAGTTCAGGGTAGGGCTCATTCCTGAAGGTTTCAGTGAAACCCTGGCAATGGGCAGCCCTAGAAGAAAACCCACTCAAACAGGAGGCTTCTGGGCAAACTTAGAAAAAACCAGGCAAGCAGTACACAATAGTGAAGCAGAAGGCCAGGTAGCAAATTCTCCATTTGAACAAGTACAAAGTAGCACCTTGACCAAATAATACAAACGAGGTTGAAAAGGAGGCCCCAGGAGTCAATCACCTTCCTCCTAGGGGTCACATGGGAAAAGCTGCTGCAGCCATAAAAACCAAATTCTGTGGGGGTCTCCCTCAGGAAGGGACTAGAAATGAGCCCAGCAGCATACTGCTGTCTCTTCATGGGCCTGGCCCCTGCTCTCCCTGATTACAGTGTGGTAATGTACAGCAAATAACAGGTGGGCACCCTGCAGCCAGGCTCCACCCCAGTCATCAACTGCCTGAACAACTGACAGAACAGTCTGGATAACATGAGCCCAGGGATGTTCAGCTAGAAAGAAACAAAGAAATCACTGCGGCACCAGAAACAAGACCAGACCTCATCCTTGCTTTAACCGGAGTAGCTCTACTTGTCATGTTTTAGAGATTGGGGGTTCCCATATAAGATTTCATTTGAACAAAATGGTCTGCTAAATGTTTAAACCTTTGATTGAACCCAATCCTTCAGATGATGGTTAGGGAAGATGCTGAGTGTTGCTGCACAACACTGCTCCCTGAGAGATTTAGTTTCCTTCCCAACTGCTCTGGCAACCAGCTGGGCACAGCACACACACCAAGGCAACATAACATGTCTCTTGTTAAGTCAGCTTAAAAGAAAATCTCCAGGGAGCAGATGTAGTTCAATGGTTGAGCACCTGCTTCCAATGTATGAGGTCCTGGATTCAATCCCTGGTACCTCCTTAAAAAAAAATTCCATGAACAACTAATAGCAAATAGTCCTGCCCATATATTAACTGACAGAAGAAACTTGTGAAACTGTATCCTATTTTATATTTCTTAATCACTTAGGAATTTAATTCATCTATGCCATTTTCTTCTTATAGTTTTAAAACTATAAATATACTGTACGTTATAATCAAACAGTATTCAGAACCTGTGTTTACACGGATTCCCAGTTTACACATTCCTCTAGCCTGGTCTACCAAATATCCACACCTTCTCCCACTAGCGTCATCCTGCAGTATGAGGAGAGAAGCCTGGATCCAAATAACCTCTAGTCCCAGAATGACAAATGTTATGAAAAGCAGCACAGTTAAGAGGACCACTGCAGGATCCACTGTAGTTACTGTGACCTAGCAAACTCCCTCCCCTAAAGTCCTGGTCCTCCCAGAAAATCTCTGGGAGTCCAGGCCATTCTCAGGTTGTTCCCACTCACAGCTAAGAGTGGAAACCAGAACCAAGAATCGGCATGAGAACACCCATTCGGCATAAGACATGTCCTGAAGCCACCTGAATCCTCTTTGCCTCTTTCCACAGCTGCTGTCCAAAATCACACATCCCGCAGCAGAGTTGAAGTGACATCTGAATCCGGCTCTGGGTGCTCCAGGTTGTCTCTCTCAGGATGGCAGGAACTCAATAAAGCAACCTCAAACTTTTTTTTCTGTGAAATTTATTATTTCCACATTAAAAGATTTTTTTTTCCAGGGGAAGTATTCTTTTTTTTTTTTTTTAACCACATGATGATCCTATACAACTGCCCAGAGTAGGACACCATCATAAGTCATTAACATGCCATATGAGTTCTGAATAAATAAAAGCTACAAAGCCCAAGTTATATACAAATATCTTAGGCTATTAATAATGTTTACAAACCTATGTACAATAAAACAAATGTAAACAGTAAATGCAGCATGAGAGTAATCAAAGGATGCACAGGGATAACCACTTACAGTTTGCCCCCCAGGAGTCAGCACCAGCCAGCCCCTCAAATCAGGCCACTCAACCATTCCTAACACAACTGGACTGGCCCTCAGAAGACAAAACAAAAGTGCTCTGAAATGTCATTTTAACTGAAGGACTGGACAACTGGCAAGGAGGTTGCAAGCCCCCTCCTCCTGAGTCTGAGGCATATGGAGGAGGAGACATCACAGAGGCACAGCCCTGTGTGTGCCCAGGCCCCAGGGGCTCCTGCTTTCTGGGGCTCAGACAGGAATTTTGCTGCTGTGGGAGGCAAGTCTGAGGAATGATAAATGCTTGAGTAAAATCAGAAGGTGCAGAAAATGTTTCCTAATTCAGTGAGCTTCTTGACCCTTTGCCAGAAACAGGTCCAAATTGTGAGGGGTGGAGTTGGGGGGGCACATGATCATAAGCACTGAATATGCTTGGGTGGGAGCTCAGGCGGGCACACATTGACCTGATTGGGAGAGAACTTCTAAAAGATCTGCAATGTCCTAAACACAACTAAATCTTATATCAGTACAGCAGGGTGGGGCTATGGGGCAGGTGTGATGAATGGGTACTTCTGCATCCAGTGACCAAGTAATACAGGGATGTATCACCTTGTGACCCACAAAAGTGCAATCATGTGAAACCAACGGCACTACGGCGAGAAGAGAAAATAGCCAGTATTGATATCGCGCAGAGTCCTGGGGCTGGGCAGGGCCCAGAAGCCGCCACCGCATGCAGCCTGCCACCTGCCCACCATGGCGGGGCAGATGAGTGGCACGGGGTGGGGCCCAGGCACCCGGGCGCGGCATGGGTGTCCTGGGTGGTTGGGGGAGGGCAGGAGCCCCCACCTGGAGGCCGGGCACTCACACACTGAGAGGCAGCATACCCGGTGCTGACGACGGGCGAGAGGAGCCCAGGCCAGGAGGAGGAGGAGCTGGGTCAAAGCCGTTTACTGCCCTGTGGGGGTGACCAAAGCAGAGGGGAGGGAGGGGGAGAGAAAGAGAGACTGTCATTTAAAATCACCCTACACACAGAGGAAGAAATTCATGTGCTTTCTAAAACTTCCTGACCCACAGCAGAATCCTAAGGTCAAGTTAAGTGGCCGTCTATAAAGCGTCAGTTGGTTAGAGAACTGAGAATTCAGTAAGTAGTCTTGGGGAATAAGACCACATGATCCCTTCTGGGCAACTTCATCATACAGGCCACTGCCACCACAGCCCTGATTTCTCCCCCAAAGAGCAGGCCTGACAGTAGGGAGATGGTACAACTAAATAATGAAATATTGCATAGCTATTAAAAACACATTTCAGGGGGACGGACGTGGCTCAAATGGTTGTGCACCCATCTCCCATATGGAGGGACCCGGGTTCGATCACCGGGATATCCCGGGGGGGGGGAAAAAAAAATCACATTTCACAGAATTTTTTTAATAACAGGAAAACATTCGAATGTAGTTAATGCTAAGCAGAAAACTGTATGTTCAATGATATGAATAAAGAATAGTATCTATTCTAGATTCCAGACCAAAGCCCCTTATATCTATATAGCTAGCTATATAGCTAAGTCATAATATATTATACACACACCCAAATATAAAATCAAATATATTCTAGAAGGAAAATTTAATAATAGTCACTTTTCTTCCCTCTAGATTGTGTGTAAATTTTGTTTACTTCTTTATACATTTTTTATTATTTTCCAAATCTACAATGAACATCAATGTCTTAATAAGAAGGGAAAGAACTTCTTAGCACTGTTAGCAAAGCCAGATGGGTATGCTTCTTTGCAGATTCATGAGGAACAAGACCAGCCCAGCACAAAAGCCTGCAGCCAGGACCCAGCACCCCGGGGCCCAGCAATGTGGAGAGCCCCATCCTGCCCCAGCCACTGGCAGTGGAGCTGTGGGAAGCAGCGAGGGCATGAATACAAGGCCTGGAACCCCTCTCAGGAGGCCACTTCAGTCTTTCCATACAGAAACACTTTCTAGGAAAATTTGTCCCACTAGCCACTTGGAAAGTGCAGCTAAATGCAAGGGCTGCACTTCAATACACCTGCCCATCACTACCCCCTACCTGCTCATTGGAGGGTCTGGCAAGTTGAACAGACTCTTATAGAGAGGTTCCCTTAAAAAAAAAAAAAAAGGAAAGTGCAGACACACGCACACCCCACAAAGACAACTATTTCATCACTGAAGAGGGAAGTGCAATCTCATAGAGAAATAAGCCAGCAAAGAGACTTGAAAAATGATCCCTGACTACTTTGAAGAAACAGAGTTAATGTCTAAATCTATGGGACTCAGAATCCCTGTGTGGTGGTTTGAAGCTGTTTATACCCCAGAAAAACATGTTCTTAAATCTAATCCATTCCTGTGGGTGTGAGCCCATTGTAAGTAGGACCTTTTGCTGAGGTCACTTCAGTTAAGGTGTGGCCCACCTTAATCAGGATGGGTCTTAATCCTATTACTGGAGTCTTTTATAAATGGAAGTAAGATGCTGAAATCAATGAAATCTGGAAGAAGGAGGAGAGACCAGCAGATGTCACCATGTGCCTTGCGATGTGAAAGAGGAGCCAAAGAGCATCAGCAGTCGGGGAGAAAGCATCACCTTGATGTGCCTTGATTTGGACTTTTTCCTAGGCTCAAAATATGGGAATTTAGCTGATAAATTCCCATTATTTAATCCAACCATTTCATGATATTGCTTTGAGCAGCCTAGGAAACTAAAACATCCTGGGTGAAGAAACTAACCTCAAAGTTAGAAATCAAGCCACACACTCACACCAAGAGCAACAGGAGGGTGGCTCTGACAAATGTCATTTTCTCCCTGTTGTACATTTTCTTACCTCCGTGATGAACATCCTGGATTACACCACAGGTGTTTAAAAGTTTCCCTCTTCTTTTGGAGCTGGAAGAGGTCTGACTTTTGAGTGTTATCACACTGGAAATGCTAAATCATCCTCCCCAACTCTTCCAAGGCTACGTGCCTGTGCCTGTGCCTCTCCCAGGGGCAGGGGACCGTACTCTATTTGCCATTGTAGCCATCATAAATATACCCCTTTTGTCATTTGTCATTGGGCTAGTCACAGAGTCTCCAATGCCTGTTTCTCCTAGAAACCTCCAGGAGAGATGGGCAGGTCTCACAAATGGCCTCTGCTGTCAAAGTGTGCACCCAGACTGCCTGCCCTCACAGAGGAGGGCAGCACAGCAAAGTGGTCTACAGCTGCCCCCTGCCCCAGGAGCACTGTCAGAAGCCAAAAACAACTTGGCATCTGTTCCACAGAGGCAGGCCAAGACAGCAACTGTGAAGACAGCTTTATGTGGCTTTAGGGCTGGGATTCTAGCATTTTCAAGCTCTCTGGACCTTTAAAGAACATCAAGTTCATCCCCACTGTTACACTGATAAGAAAGCCAAGGTAAATGAAGGCCCAGTTATTAATCTGAGCTTCATTGACGGGTGAGCCCGTCAATGAAGGAGTCAGGCCCACAGCCTATATACCCTTCCCCAAGCTCCTCCTGGTTACAGTGCACTCACCAGCCCTCAGAAAGCAACCACGTTGGTGCACCCCAAGGAAGCTCTAGCCAGAAAAATAAATGGTATAATCCAGGATATAAAGGGAGAACAAGAAACTAGATAAGTAATGTCTCTGTGTGGATGCAAATGGGAACTCTTGATTAGAAGATGGGTAGAGTCAGAGAGAACAATCTGCTAGGGTTCCACCTAGCACCTCTCTGAGTCAAGAAGTAGCAAGTGAAAGATTAGAGGCAGAATAAAGCTGACCCCTGAAGTGGGATTTTCAGTCTAGTGAAGACCTTCAGGAAACCATAAAGTTGTGCAATGGGAAAAGGTTTCCAAAGAAAGAACACCTCTGTACTCACATTTGGTTTCAGGGAGTAGTAAGAACCAAAAAGAAATGTCTCAGTGGACAACATAGAACTGAGTGAAGAGAGAATGGACAGGGATGGAGATACACATCTGGGAATCATCTAGTACAAGTCCCAGAAACTATGAAATTTCATGGTCTTACCACCAAAATCTACCTATAGAGTCTGAAAAATGGAGACTCAAGCTAAGAAAATGTGCTAAGGTCAGCTGTAAAATGGCAATGGAAGAAGGGAAAAAGGGAAAAGAATCAATCCATGTTTAGAAGCTAGTCAGGGGGACAATAAATCTAATTTAATAGAAATAAAGGATGAAAACTCTAAATCTGTCAAAGAAGCAAGGATGGGCACACCTGAGAGGGCAGAAGAAGAAAGGATGAGAGTAGGCCAGAGCGAATTCAGAAGGGTAGGCAGACACACTCCAAACCCCCAATTTCCCTATTAAATGGACAAAGGGAAGCCCAGAGTAGCTTTAGCCAGCTACAGTCCTGAGGCCAGGTTCTGCAAGCCAGAATGCACCTCTGAAATGTAAGGTAGCTCGTATACTCATGTCCTCATCTACCGTCCCAATTTGGGGAAAAAGGTGAGCCCAGAGTGTGGGTAGCCCCACACAGCTGGACTCCACCATCATTAGTGCCTGATTTGAGAAGAGAGAAGACAATGGGTAACAGGAAAAACTCCAGTTCCATGAAAAAGTCACATGTGAACATGGGAGCAGACAGTGACCCTCAACCCCCAACCCGACTCCTGATGTCTCACTGCAGCCCCCTACCTTAAGTCAGGATGCTAACAGACGTGCTATTCACAACTGACCCAGGACCACTGCAACTCATTTGTTTTTGTTTTGAACAGTTGAACTAATAATAATGGCATAGAGCCAAGTCAAACAGGAATCTGAAAGCTCACAAATGGGCTGTAAGTTGATTAAAGCTGAATCAGCCCCATGCAGTTAGTAAAACCAGTTCCAGTTAATGTGTCTTCCACCACACACCATGATTGAGAAAGGATGAAAAAAGAGCACAGCAAACAAATTTAGTTACCCATGAACAACGTGGGAAATATGACTTTTTCTTGCCTAATAAAAAAAAAAAGAAAAAACATTAAACAGTAACACAAATACTATTTTCACACTGCGACCTAAAATTAGTTCATGCCCACTTACACACAGCCCAAAAGAAATCAGACTACCTTACAAAAATAGGGCATGATACATAAGAAACTCAAAGAGAAGTTATAGGAAAAAAAGAATGTTTTCGAAAGAACTCGTGTGACTATACTACACACAAAATTTGTATATTTTTAGATGAGTGATATGAAAGGTTAGTAGTGGTTGAAGAAAACAGAGCAAGACCTGGGAAATAGGCACAGCAACCCACCTTTTAGGGACTGGCAGAAGTTATCAGAGATTAGATAAAATCCATGAAAGCTTCAAATAACCAGAATGTACAGAATATTGTGAAACCCATAAAGTAATATACCTAACTAAAGTATACTGCTATATGTGGTAAAGCCTCATTTTTATCTGAAGATATTGAGGAGGGTGAGAGGATGGGGTGTACAATGTACACTCCTATACATCCACACACACACAAAACTACTCTGATTAACTCTCTCCCCTGAACAATTCTCCTATCAGTCTCTAGCAGTGCTAGTAAAGCTATAATGACAATGCTCCAGACAGATTCCTTGGGAGAGGTAGGGCAGGCAAGATCTAGAGCCAAAGGCTTTTTTAAATGGAATGCTTTTTCTCATGCTGAAACTACAAGCCACATTTCTATGCTTCTACAAGAACTACCTTTTTTTTTTAAAAAAAAAAAAAAAAAACCTTTCATAATGGAACTGGGAGTCAGGATATCTTCCCCATTCCTTTTGCAGCTGGTACATATCATCTTGGTTTTTATCTAGTCAAAAGGTCAGCAGGAAGAAAGGCCAGAAGTAAAAAGTCAGGCAGGCTAGAAGGAAGCCAGATTAACGCAAAGCAGCAAGTGAGAACACAGCAAAACCCACAAAAGTTATCTTCAGGAACATGGCAACTAGCCATAGATAACTCAAGCAATAGTAACTTAATATTTCAGAGTGCATATACAATCCAATTATCATATAAACTAGACACCTGAAAAAGATCAACACACAAAAACATATTTAATTCTTAATAGAAATGCTATAATACACCAAAACTAAATACATGTATAACTATTTCCATTGGGAAGTACATTTCCAGTCTCAGTTCTGAAATAAAGCCTTCCCTGCATCTAGAATGCTCCTCAGGGGACAGAGGTAGAGTCAAATGACTAGAGCAGACCCTCCTGGCTTTAGGTTACACTGAATTGAGGTTATACTGAATTCTCCACATCACCCTATGGGTGAGTTCATCTCTGGGCAATCACTTCCCCTGGTGCTCTGCATCAGAAGTCAAGTGGAAGTCGGTCTCCAAAGAAGACAGGAGCAGCGAACCCCTGAACTGACAAAGTATACCTTCCCCCTCATGACCATTCTTAAGGACTTTCTACACACAAAGGCATCTGTCCAAGCAATCCGTTTATGGTTCATGACTGCTCTCATTAGAAACGATTCCAAGTTGCATGTAAAAATAATTAGGAATGTTTCCAACACTCATAAAGACTATCCCTAAAATTTTTCTGTATCTATTTATCCCATTTACTATTGCAGGGTAAAAATAGGGGAACTCCTCAAGTTTGCCTGAAAACTCCTAAACCTGAGGAAAATTAATTTATACTTACCATCTGAGGAACTCCAATGATTAGAAAAAAAGTTCTGATTTTATTTACATTTTTTTATTAAAATGTGCTTTTAATAGGACATTAATGAAATGTGTATAATCCAGGGCAGAATTCCCTTGAGAGAGAAAGATAAGCCAAAACACTCCATTCTTTGAGGATGGACAATAAAAGACTTTTTTAGAGTAGGCTGTGTATCAAATCAGGTCCTCCATAAACATGCCATAATTATTGAGGAAAGTAGAAAATATAAGCTCCTTTATAAAATTATGAAAATTTCTGCATTGCTTTTGCAGAAAAACAAGAGCAAGCTGCCTCTACTACTCAAAGCATAGACAGTGGAAGGGCTCATGGGTGTCTCAGTTGCTATTCCAATAGCAGCTACCTTTGGAGACATGGCCAGTGTTTTCAGATCACAGGTCCTACTAGTATTAAATAAAACGAGGCAGAACAATATGTACAGACATAATATTCATAATCTAAGTCTTGATAGACATGTTGCAGAGCAATACTTAAAGTATAATCCCGTAAGTATGTAGTTAAAAAGCCTCCAGCAGATGCATAAAAATATGATTTTGCATGCCGAGGAGTAACTGTAAGGATGAAAGAAGAATGGAAAAACATTTACTTTGTAATTTATATATTTCTGTATCAACTGAAATTTTTGCAGTAAGGATGTGTGACTGCTTCAATCTTAAGACTTTCTTTTTTCTTTTCTCAATTCCCCTGAAAAAAACTTTATATCAAACAAAAGTATTATCTCCTAATCTGTATTTGACCCAGTGTCTAAATACTTATGGGCCTTATATTTTTCTAAAATCTTCAGATAGGTCTGCTGCAGAGTTTGCATACAGAGTTTGCATATTCTCTTCTAGCCTTAAAACATATTTGCCAAGAAAGTTCACTAGTGTGAACACCTTAAGAACAGTGACTATATGGTGTTCCCCTTTAATCTCCTGAGCCTAGTAGGGCTGCCTTTCAAAAGTCTACTTCCCAGAACAGAAGCTTAGACCTAGGGTTCCCAGGGCAACAGACTCCACAGGGACTAAGGACAACAACAGATTTCACGTCCCCTAAGATATGAATGATAACAGGCTTCAAGGAGGTTTATCACAGAGTTTACATGTTCAAAGCTTCAAAAAGATCACTTAGTAATCTGTAACTTTACTACTCAAAAAATTATCATTTAAAGTTTCTAGGACTTACCCTTTGTCGAAGAAAGATGTATGCCCTGAACGAGAGAATTTTGTGCCATTGCTATTTATCACCCCACAGTTAACATTCCCTGAAATATAGGATTTTCGTGATGCTTGGTCCTTTGCAAAATTCCTGCAGGCTGCTAATTTGGATTCTAAAGCCTACAAAAGGAAGAAAGAATGATTTGGTTGTCAAAACAGTAGTTGCACACAAAAATTTGCATTTCAAAAGATTTCTATTTCAAGACTCATACCTCACTCTCATTTGACAATGGAGACTACTTATCCATAATCTTTCTAGTACAAAGAGGGAGTTTATACTGACTTCTGGAGCTCAGAATACTTTACTTATTCCTCTCAGTATTACTGGGGGATCCAGATATAATCCTCACCTTACAACTAAGAAAAAAGTGGCACGTTAGGTAAAGACAGATCCCAGGTCTCTTGGCCCTATCCATTGTTTCTTACTTAGTTGTGACGGTTGGTTGGTTAGTTGGTGTGTGTGTGTGTGTGTATTTATGCTTATAGGAGCAAACACTATAAAGAACCCAAAAACATCACTTAATTTTTTTAATGCAGCCAATTCTTTGTATAGGTCTCTCAGTTTATTTTTTCTACTGCATCAAAAAGGATGAGAGCATTTATAATACCTTAAATTTTAATACATAAAATTTAAGCTAGTTTATTTCTAAGAACACACATGTAAAATGTCTGATACTCTGTTTATAATTAAATAATTCACCTGAAAATGACAACACCCCCTCAGCATTAATCTCTAAATTGGGTGCCTTTACTCAGCATCTGTCACCATAACTCCAGTCCAGTGCCAGGCTCTCCAAAAGAACAGATGAAATAAAAACGAGAGTTTCTCCTCTATCACACACAGACATCACCTACTCTCCCTTTCCCATAAACACTTTGGTCAAATCAAGGGAAGAAAAAAAAAGGAAAATATAATCCATGACTAAAAAAAAAGGGAATATGACCAAAAATAAAGTCCATTCCTATTATCCATGATGCTAAGGGCTAGGAATACATAAGTTAAATCCACAGATAACAAATATTTCACTTTGGAAATTTATTTGAACCTTCCTTCCCCATAATTTCAATAAGCTATTAAGAAATGGCAACAAAAACAGACTGAAAGTTCTTTCTCTTTTCCTTCTTTCCTATAATAAAAGTTAGTAAAATTACAATAGAAAGAAGAGGTAATGAATGACCTTGTGGGATAAGCCTCTAAATAAGCATTACTTCAGCAATTTGTTAAGCATACACATACATTCATTTCCTATATTCAAGGCAGTCATTCATTCATTCAAATATATGCTGAGTCTCTACCACACAGAAGGCATAAATTGTGTTTAAGGTGTGTGGCAGTTTGATATTATTCATGAATTCCAAAAAGAGATATAGATTATGTTTGGAAACTGGTCTGTTTCTCTGGGCATGATCCCCTTTGACTGTATTAGACTCAGCTGAGATGTCTTTGATTAAATTACGTTAAGATTAGGGCTTTGAGTCGACCACTTCATTAGGGCATGCAGGGTTGAGTCCCCACCCCCTTGGTGGGGAAAAAAGACTCTTACACAGAAGTAGACACACAGAGAAGCAGATACACAGGAGAAGAACAAAGAGGAATAGAGACAGCTCCAC
This sequence comes from Cabassous unicinctus, assembly GCA_029593785.1. Lineage (NCBI taxonomy): Eukaryota > Metazoa > Chordata > Mammalia > Cingulata > Chlamyphoridae > Cabassous > Cabassous unicinctus. Next base: position 11,486 of record JAQZBX010044202.1, read on the forward strand.
AGACATGGCAGAGGCCCCGGGAAGAGAGATGAGCCTGATAGTCTACAGCTGACCTTGTGAAGAGAAGAGAGCAGCTGAGCCCAGAAAGAAACGAGCCCCAGGGAGAGAGAAAGCCTTATGCCAGCCTACAGCTGAGATCAGAAGAAGCTGGGACCATGGAGCCTTAAGAGGAAGAAGGCAGGCTGAACCTCACAGATATCGCCTGCCATCTTGCTTCAACATGTGGCCAATGACTTTGAGTGAGAAAGTACCTCTTACAGTACCTTGAGTTCGACTCTTTAGGGCCTTGTGACTGTATGCTTCTTCCCCAAATAAGTGCCCTTTATAAAAGCCAACAGAGTACTGGTAGTTTGCATCAGCACCCCTTTTGGCTAATACAAGGTGTCAGGGAGACATCCAAGTACAAGTAGTGGGTCTAGTACCCAGGGGAAAAGGGTACTCTAGAGATATAAGGATTTAGGAGAAATCCATGCCAATTAGTAGAGGAAACCATGGTTGTGGATAATGAATCAGAAAATCAAGGACAAAACTCTGAGTAAAAGCGATACTGAAGAGTGGGGAGGGGGAAGAACCAACAAAGATGACTAAGAAGGAATGGACGGAAAGGGAGGAAGTAGTCCATGACATGGCATCAGAGAAGCAGAGGAAGGAAAGAATTAAAAAATAAAAAATAAAATAAAAAAATTAGAGCTGAACATTGCAAATAAAATTAGCAGCCATTGGATTTGATAGCACTGAGATCATCAATGAGCAGTTTTAGTGGGGTGCACAGGGCTAGAACCCAGACTAGAATGACTGGGGAGAGCACAGGCAGTCAAAAGTGCTAATTACAAATGTTTTCAAAAAGCTTAGCTGTGAAGGAAAGAGGGAAAGAGGATGATGGCTAAAGAGTGATGCAGGGTGGGAGCAGATGTGGCTCGAGAAGCTGAGCGCCTGCTTCCCACACCGAAGGTCCCAGGTTCAGTTCCCCGTGCCTCCTAAAAAAAACAAAAAACCAACTCAGGGAGCCAATGTGGCTCAGTGGCTGAGTGCCGCCTTCCCACATACAAGGTCCCAGGTTCAATCCCCAGCCTCTGGTACCTTTAAAAAAAAAAAAAAAAAAGTGATGTAGGGTAAAAGGAAAGAATAGTTGCTCTTATGTTTGCTTTTTAAGATAAAAAATTTTTTAAATATATAATATGTAATACACAAATATTAAAGTATATAATATATATAATATGTAATGCATAAATATTGCATTAAACATTAACATATATATGTTACATATATATAACATATATATGAATAATAAATCAGAGAGAGGCTGAAGATACAGTTGCAATAAAGGATGAGAAGGCTGGAAGGAATGGAATCCAAAAGCACAGAGGGACAAATTAGCAATGGGCAGGAATATGATACTTTTACCACTGAGACAAGAAGGAAGTATAGCTACAAAGGTAATAACAGGAGGGTAACAGGAGAGGAAATCAAGGAAGTTTAAATCAAAGGACCTTGATTTGTCACAGCATGCAAGAATAAGGATGAGGCTTCCAGTTCAAGTCTGTAAATTTAAGTATTGTGAAGAAGTATAAAATGAAATATTCATAAAAAGCATGGAGGAGCTGATAGATAACAGGAGACTAAAGATTTTGATGAAATTTTAGAAGAGAGACTGTCAGCTGAATGGATAAACTATTCAAGGACTCCAAATTTAACTTTTATGCACCATTAGGATATACTAAAGTAAAACAAGGAAGAAAAATGACATGAGATCTAAAAATAGGCAGAACTAGACAAAAAGTATAATGAAGAGAAATTCAAAAGTGAGAGCTTTGCAGCAGCCCAAGAAACATATTAAAGCATTTAGTAAATAGTGTGAATAAGAAGCTGAATGATGTGAGAGATACAGCCAAAAAAGTACATATTTCTTCTGTCCACAAAAAAGACTATTAGAGACACTGGGAAAAAGAAAAAGGCACACAAACAAGTCAGCTATGATATAAATACGAAGCAAACTAAAACCTGATATGATTTTTTTTTTAAGATTTTCTTAAATTTATTTATTTCTCCCCACCCCCTTGCTGTTTTTCACTTGCTGTGTGTATCTGTCTTCCTTGTTTCTTTAGAAGGCACCGGGAGCCGAACCCAGGACCTCTGATGTGGGAGGGAAGTGCCTAATCACTTGAGCCACCTCCACACCCTGCTTTGTTGTGCCTCTCATTATGTTTTTCCTCCCCACGTCTCTTGTTCCATCAGCTCGCTGTCTTCTTTAGGAGGCACTGGGAACCTCTGCTCCCTGCTTTTTGTGTCTCTCATGTTTTTTCTTCTTGTGTCTCTTGTTGTGTTAGCTTGCCGTGCCTGCCCATTGCACCAGCCCACTGTCTTCTTTAGGAAGTACCAGGATCCAAACCAGCGACATCCCACGTGGTAGGCGGGAGCCCAGTCCCTGAGCCATATCTGCTTCCCCGATATGATTTTGAGTAAATGATACTTAAAAAACAAAATGCTTGAAACATTTATCTTTTGGGTGGGAAAAATATAATGATCTAAGGGCCCATTCCTCCTCTATGATTATGCAGAAAATAATATTTACATGGGCATAATATCATAAATGCTGTTGACTGATTTTCATTTTTCAGAATCAACCAAAAGAGAGTTCAAGAAGGGACAGCGAGAGAGAGAGAGAGAGAGAGAGAGAGAGAGAGAGAGAGAGAGAAAGAGAGAGAGAAAGTACAGAGTTGAGACATAGACTAATAAATTCAGAAACAGAGGTTTAAGCATATTATTTAAAGTTATAAAAATAGCCAATGGAAGAAGAAAAAAAAAATTGAGAGGTGAGCTAAATTCCTCATTTTTGCTTAATACTGATAAATCAATATGCAGAAAAATAAGTACTTTAAGTTATACAGGCAAATACCACAACTCTTAAAACAAAAGGACTAAAAAATTGGTTATCTTGGAAGAATGGGGAAAGATTACTCTACGTACTTTTATGACTAATTTATGTACATTACTTTTTATAGTAACTTCAAAATGCAGATTTAGAGTTAATCTGATGGTGAGAACATAATTTTATGAACCAGAAAAGGTAAACATAAGACCTTGTGTCTTGACCTCCCATTTCTTCTTTAGAGAAAGTAAAATTCAATTTCCACTTTTTTCAGAAAGAATCTCAACCAAAAAAATAAGGGACGGTGGAGTGTGGGAAGTTGCAACAGGGAAGGTTATTGAAAAAAGAGGTAAAAGTAACTAAGGGGAAGAAGGAAATGAAGCTGACCAATGCTAAGTCCACATGGCTGTATACTTGACTGATCCAGATTGCAGGTTTTCATCACAGCCAAAGAGGCTGTGAAGTCAGAAGTGACAGTGGAAGGGATCAGTGTGTCACAGGTGAGTAGGAAGAAGGAAGAAAGTGAAAAGCAGGAGACAGCTCATATTTAAAAAAAAAACAAAAAAAAAACCTGCCCAGGTGTCCATCAACTGATGAATGGATAAACCAACTGTGGTGTATATACATGATGGAATATTATGCAGCTGTAAGAAGAAATGAAGTCATGAAGCATATGACAACATGGATGAACCTGGAGGACATTATGTTGAGTGAAGCAAGGCAGACAAGAAAGGACAAATACTGTACGACTGCGCTATTATAAACTAAATATATTGTGTAAACTCATGGAGTTAATAACTACAATATGGGTGACCAGAAAATTAGAGTGAGGTTAGAGAATGGAAAGCTGAGGGTTAACTCGTACAGAATTGGTAAAAAAGGCTGTGTGTGAATCTTTGGAAATGAATAGAAAAGGTGAAATCACAACATAATGTTTGCATCTAGCACTGCTATTATATGGGTATGACAGTGGTTGAAAGGGAAAATCTAAGGTCATGTATATTACTAAAAGGAAAGCCAAAAAATGTAACATGGGACTGTATAGCATAGCAAAACCTCATGTGAAATACGGGAAAAAAAACAAAAACTGAGTACCACTCTTGGTAAGGTCAAAAGTAGGTATTCAGAGTAAAAATGTGAATAACCAGAAAAATGAGTTTACTATCTCAAAAGCCAAACTGTTCTGGGATACACGGTTAGAGCCAAGGAGAAGGCACTGACATTGGGTGCCCAAGGAACAGCAAGACCAGGGCAAGGCCAAGGGTAGAAACTGATGCCATCAGCCAAATGCTAAAGTCCTATGAAACAAAAAATCAGGGAATGACAGGAAGATAGTAGGTAGCAGCAAAAAACAGGATTAGACAGTGGTATAAGACACATAGCAGGCCTTATAGGAAGTATTTTAGACAAAGATGGAGGAGTCATGATGTAGAAACAGCAATGGGGAACACAAAGAATGCCCAAGTTGTAACTTAAGCATGCAGGACATGGATCTTCCAGAGAGGTGGACGTAAGTCCAAGCCCTGGAGGTGTTTATCTGGACCAATCTCAGCAAGTCACTGGGTGCTTTTGCTTCTTCTCAACTTAATTACAGTCTTTACCACAGGAAAGTATTCTTTTTTCTTTCCTCTCTTCAAATTAAGAAATAATTCAATACTTAGCTATTTATACCTGGAGATAAATAATTAAATGCTTACCCCTACTTTCCGTAAGAGATCTCCCACGATGTTTAGTGCTGATATCCTCGCAGAAGGAGTTAGTGGACTGGTACCAAAACCATTTGGTATAGCTAGAGAAAAACAAAAGGTGAATGATTACACTTACAGGTCCCTTTACATTTGGGTTTTGTTGTTGATGTTACAAAGTAGTATACTGTCTGTGCAAAATCAATATAGTATTCCAAACTATGGATAAAGTGTAGAGTGGAGCTACAATAAGTATGGTTAACCATTCTCCAATTGATGGATATTTAGATTATGTCCAATATTTCATCATTCTGAATGATGCTACAAGGACAAATATCTTTAAGCATATATCCTTTCTGGAGGAGACTCCTAAAAATAGAATTACTAGGTCAGAGGATATGCCAATTTTTTTTCATCTTAATTGATACTGCCAGAATGCTCTCCTAAAAGTTTGTGCCAATATCAGCACTCTATGGCAGTGCCCTCAATAATATTGGATATCATCAGGGTTGTTGTTTTTTTTTCAATTTGGTAGGCATCTTGTTTTAATTATTTACTTGTCATAACTAGTCATTTGAATCTCTTCATATGGAAATCATCTGTTCATTCTCTTAATTTTTTCCCTCCAAATGGATAGTCAATTATCCTAATACTATTTAGTGAAGAATATTTATCTCAGCTGAAATGGCATTGTAACTATATACTAAATTCCCTAAATATATGAATATATTTCAGTTCCATTGAACTACTAGCCTATCCCACCAGAAGTATGTTACTTTATTATAGTGTTAAATAATACTTTGATATTTCGAAGGGCAAAACCACTTTTTGTTATTAGCCTATTTGAAAATTTTCTTGCTATTCTTGAACATTTACTGTTCCAGAATAACTTTAAATCAACTTGCCATTTTAAAAAAAGATCCTATTAGGATATTTATTAGAATTGAAGTATAGATTGATTTGAGAATAATAGATACTATAACAAAATTAAGTCTTCCCATTCAGAATCATTTACCACAATTTTTATTCAAATCTTTTGTGCCCCACAGTAAAGGTCTTCAGTCATGTACATTTCTTCAATTTATTTTTGAGATTGTATAGCACAGTGGTTAAGAGCTCTTGAGCTAAACTGCTGGATGCAAATCCAACCCTGCCATTACGAAAAAGGGGGGCTAATCACAGCACTTATCTCATAAAGTGGTTCTGAAGTTTAAATTAGTTAATATATTTAAAAAGTCCCTAACACATACTAAGTACTCAATAAATGTTAGCTTTTTTATAGCATATAATAAGTACTCAATAAATGTTAGCTATTTTTATATATCGCTGCTTTTCTACACAGCACTAATCAGCACAAAAAAATACTTTTTGTCTACTGTCCTTCTCCTCTAGAATATAATCTCCAGGAAGGCAGGGACTTGGTCTTATTTCATCACTATACCCCCAGCATCCAGAACAATTGTATGGCAAAAAAGAGGTGCTCAATTTGATATACACTATTATACTTTGCTTCACAGGGATTGCTGAATCTCATTATTTCCCTATTCTCCTCAAAATGTCTATTATTAAATCTGTGCTTTTACGGTAACTCACTTTAAATGTTTTTTGAAAGTAGGCATGGTATAAACAAAATACAATTAAAGATAGACCACTGCATAGAAAAAGATCAGCGCTGTAAACTGGCCAGTGATTTCTCTAACCTGCTTTTCTCGTAGATTCTTATGCTGACTTCTTGTCATGAAACTGCAGTGATCCCCTACATAGCAGCCTTTAGGTTAGTTAGTGCAAGTTCACATTATTAGTTCCAGTCTAAAAATATATATCTATTTGAACAAATATTACTGCCTTAGAGTTGGCATTTCTTAATGCTGGGCCAGAGCAGGCTCTGTGCCCTACTAACCCACCAAGACCCTGAATGAAAACTCTTGAGTTATAAAAGTAGGTGCATCTCCTCTGGGAGTTATCCCAACTAAGGCTCCTGACTGTTGTGATTATTGTTCAACTAAAGAATTTTCAGAACTTATCTGCATAATTCTAATTTCTGATATAAAATCAAAACTTTGTTAATACTCAGATGTAATTGTGAAGTCCACAAATATACAAGCAGTCTTCTGAAAAATTGACAATGAGAGCTTCTGATGACCGCATAATCTATATATTATCTGCTCTAATGTCCTCAGCAGCAAACTCAGTATATTCTAGTAACATCAGTAACAACTTATGACTATGTAACATTTTCATATACCTCATCTAATTCCACCTCATAACAAGGCAAAGAGAAGGTGAATAATATAAATGGGGAACTGAAGCTCAGAGAACTTAAATGACTTATCCAAGAGTGCAAGATAAGTGAAGGAAGCATACCAGGTATAATCTAGTAAACGGATGAATCTGTAATAGAAAAGTGAATATTTCATTTAAAGAATCTTAATCCAAAAAATCATTAAAGATTTCTTGAAGAAAAAGATCATCATTAATTTAATCTTCATCCTGACTCCATGTTTAATTACCTGAAGGAAGTTTCTATGATTGACATGTAATTACAGAAATCACTGAATTCTAGATTCACAGTGTCATTTTCTAATATTATAAATAATGGCCAAAAATAGTTTTACATATTAAGTTTTTATAACAATATACCAGCAAATGTTATTCCCACTCAAAAGATCTTTTAACTCATCTGTTTCCACACTGCATCTCACTTGTTTTTTGTTTTTAAGATTTATTTTTATTTATTTACTCCCCCGCCTCACTGTTTTTGCGCTTGCTGTCTGCTCTCTGTGTCCATTCGCTATGTGCTCTCTGTGTGTGCTCGTGTTCTCTTTAGGAGGCACCGGGAACCGAACCTGGGACCTCCCATGTGGGAGAGAGGCACTCAATCACTTGAGCCACCTCAGCTCCCTGCTTTGTTGTGTCTCTCATTGTCTTTCCTCTTTGTGTCTCCTTGTTGCATCATCTTGTTGCATCAGCTCGCCATGCCTGCCCATCATGCCAGCTTGCTGTCTTGCTCATCTTCTCCAGGAGGCACCAGGAACCAAACCTGGGACCTCCCGTGTGGTAGGCGGGAGCTCAATCGCTTGAGCCACATCTGCTTCCCTCACTTGTTTTTGATAAGCTTCTACTTGTTCATTTGGTACTTGCCTTTGCTCATGGACATATCAGTAATATATATCTTGAAAATATATACAGGCCTTCATTCAACAGAATGACACTCTGACACTTCTAGCCTCTTCATCCATTTCATCTCTGGTCCCAGAATCAAAGGTCTCTAACTCTCACCTCAACAAAAAAAAAACAAAAATCCTTCCATGTAGAAATTGTCTAGTTACCATATCTGCACCATTCTCCCACATGGGAGGTCCCAGGTTCAGTTCCCGATGCCTCCTAAAGAGAAGACGAGCAGACACAGAGAGCACACAGTGAATGGACACAGAAAGCAGACAGCAAGTGCAAACAACAAGGGGGTGGGCAAATAAATAAATTAAATAAATCTTTAAAAAAAACTAAAATCTGAATTGAAAGCGCCATTCTACCCAGCAGCTACTAAGCAGTTTTCTTCTTATCTGGATTGAAAGAAGCACAATGGCTATGTGCTACTCCTCACTCTGTCACATTGGAAAATGGCAGCTACTAAATACACGTAACAGAAAGGGCATGTTCATCCAAGCCAATCTTACATGAGTCTGAATGGTAAACTGATGATTCTGTGTATGAAAGCCTATGTCAAATCCAGAACTATTCTCTGGTCTCTCATGATATATTAAGTAGCAAAATCAAAAATAAAACTATTTAAATATGATCCCAAAACTTGTGTATGAGAAGGAGATGTGCACCAACACACACAAGCACTCCTGCTTCATCAACAAGCCATCTTAAATTGATAATTCACCATAGCCTCAAAAAGAAAAGACATTACAAACCTTTTGGTGAAGGAAAACTGTTTTCTGTTCCTTTGCCAACAGGAGTAGCTGGCAAAGAGAGTGATGCTTGGACAGCAGAATCCATTTTTTCACAGTCTAGAGTTGGGGAACTGGGAGCTGACTTTCTAGTTACTTCCTGTTGTCTTTCTCGAACTGCTAGTTCTTGCCTTAAATCTGTAAAATGTTGCAAACAAGGGCAGTAAGAGGAAACAGATATATCTAACAAAGACACATATGGTGAAATACCATAGACATTCTTCTTACATTACTATTTCTCAAAAAAGAATCTCCTATATAACTTTCATTTACACAAGTGTCTGTTGGCATAAAAATGACAATCCTACTGTCTCTAAATGATCTTCTAGAATTTAAAAATGCTATAACCTAAGAGAACAACTACCTATAACCATATGCAAAAAGAAATAGGGCAGAATCCAAAGTAGAACTCTTAAAGAACCTAGGTAACACAAAAATATTCTTTACCAACTCATTTCCTTTTATTTTGAAATGATGTAGTTTGGAAATTATTGCAAATTCAAAGTGTATTTTTGTAATTTTAAATGGGTTGGTATTTTAATTTAATTTATTTTAAATTATATTTCAAAATAAAATTGAAATATTTTATTTTAAAAAAATATTGAGAACAGTTAAAAAAAGTTTTCTTGTTGTCAAATACTGAATTTTTAACCCAAATTTAATGGTTTTTTTTCCAGGTATAAAACTGATCTACATTGTAATTTTTGTGTAATATTTATGTAATCTAAGCATCTTTTAAAATATAAATTAATTTTTTTTTTAAAAAACTGACGTACAGGTATTTGTTTATGCTAAAAAGGAATACAAAGTTATTATTTCAGGCATTATATAAATTATGAACAGCTCTTCAAATAAATGGCCCCCCTCAAAAATAAAAGGAAAGAGCATGAAGAAGCAATTTCTAAAAGAGCCAATAAATTTTGGTCAAAAGTAATTAAATCACAAGTAATAAAGGAACTACAAATTAAAACAATGAGATACCAATCTTCATCTCTCAAACTGATTTTTAGATCATTTTTAACAATAATGCTGGGTAAAGAGTGTCAGAAGGACATTCTCAATCACTGCTACAGGGAGTGGAAAGAACCAATTTATCTAAAAAGTAATTTAGCAATGTGTGTTTTGACCATTAAAAACATTTATATTCCTTGCTACTTCTAAGAATCTTTTTTTTTTTTTTTAAAGATTTATTTATTTTTATTTATTTATCCCCCCTTGCTGCTTGTGCTGCTGTGTCCATTCGCTGCATGTCTTCTCTGTGTCTGCTTATCTCCCCCTTGCTGTGAGGTCTTGCCGCATCAGCCCACGGCGCCGCGCAAGCCGGCCTGCCCTCACAAGGAGGCGCCGGGAAGCGAACCCGGGGCCTCTCATATAGTAAACGGGTGCACTATCCATTGCGCCACACCCGCTTCCTGCCGTGAGGTTGCTGC
>JAQZBX010044203.1:0-21429 GCA_029593785.1 Cabassous unicinctus
GCTATATTTTACTATCTGTATAACAGTTATAACAATGCTAACATCAATAAAAAAAAAAAAAGGTTTTAATATGGGGTGGGGAAGGGGAAGGGAGGTTGGGTATGTGGGCCTCTCCAGTATTCTGTGTGTGACTTTGCTGTGACCTAAAACTTCTTTGAAAATTAAATTGAAATTTTGGAGACACTGGGGAATGAGTGGGGGAAGGTGTCACGGTACACTGGGCATCTGATAATACAATGATAAAAGGAAAATAGAATAATTTCTTTTATAAAAGGATTTTTTTTTGTTGTTTTTTTCCCCATTTTGTCGAATGTCCCAATCCGCTAATTTTATTTTATTTTTAGTTTAGTTTCTTATTTTTCCTTCTGAGTTTCCTTGTACTTATCTCTTGCATTTAAGCTTATCATTATTATTTCTTTTTCCTATATGGGCTTCATGTCCAAGGAAGGTTTAGATCACAGAAGGGTAACAAGGGGGGCTGCAGATGATCATTGTTGGGGGTTGTCTGGGATAGGGGATTCATGGGAGTATGTCCATCTGAATATAGATGAAAGATTTATAAAATTGTTCAAACGATCAAGGGATGGGGCATGGTCATGGTGGATAGACAATTACTCAATAAATGAGGGAATCTGAATTCCCAGCCTGGAGAGCTCTGCTACATTCCCCAAGGGAGCAGCAACAGTCCCCTGAGTGCAGAGTCAGTGTCTGGCAAAAGAGGATGGCCCACTGATGGGTTCTTGTTATTGAGGACTAGCCTCATGAGTATTTGCTCTTCTAATTGAACCTTAGCCTACTGTTATGGAGTGCCTAAGGGTTGCCACCTGAGAGCCTCCTTGGTGCTCAAATGTGGCCTCTCTCTAAGCCAAACTCAGCATATGAATGCATTACCTTCTCCTCAATGTGGGACCTGACTCCCAGGGATGAGCGTCCCTGGCAACTAGGGATGAATACCAAGTGCCAACTGGCAACATGATTGGAAAAAGACCTTGAATAAAATGGGGAAAAGGAAAAGAGAAATGAATTCATGTGGCTAAGAGACTTCAAAGAGAGTCGGGAGGTCATCCCAGAGGTAATGCTTATGCACACCTCAATAGGATATCATAGAACACCAAAGTAGATATCACCCCACACAGAGGGACCCCTGAGAGCTCTGGAGACCCCTGGGTCCTATATAAGTGGGGATAGCCCCAGAGATTGATGCCTTATTGGTGGGCTCTTCATTGAAATCTGTGCTTATGAGAGTGACAGAATTGGACTCAAATAAATCCTCCCTGCACATGGTCCATCAGTCCCTTCTATTCAAACCTATATGTGATGCTGGAGTTGTTAGGTGTACCTCCAGAGACTGAAGCCTCTGGCCTACCTATGTGCCAGCTGTGGCAGGAATCTCAATGGAGCTGCAACTCCAACCCTACAGCTCAATGGACTCATCCAAGTAACCTGGCAAGGAGACGACGATGGTCAACCTCCATCTCAGGGAATGGAGAGGGCCTAGAGCTGCAGGCAGGATAAACCCATCCACCGTATCCATGGGATATAAGTCCTCTCTCACTTAGAGGTGGAGTGGACATCACCATCGCAGTCCCCTCAGGATTGGGGAAGGAGCTGTAGACTAGAGTGGACTTGGTGGTTTTCTGTTGTAGACATATTGTGATTCAAGCAATGGAATAAATTGTAACAGTGAGGTGGAGCCAGTGGCCACTGACTGTTTCTGGGGTAGGGAGAGGAGGGGCAGTTGAAATACAGGGATTTTTTTGGGACTTGGCGTTGTCCTGAGTGGCGTTGTGTTGACGGATGTAGGCCATTTTCCATCAGCATATACCATGCAGAACTGTGTAGGAGAGAGTGTGGTCTGTGATGTGAACTGTGGTCTATGTGCTCGGTGGAAAGGCCCCAGGATGTGTATATCCATTGAGGGTGTTGTGCCACATGGATGAAGGATGGTTGTGTGGGATGTTGTTGGAGGTGTGGCAGGTAGGGAACATGGAAATCCCTGTAATTTCTGAGTAATATTTAGGTAATCTAAGCACCTTAAAAAAAAATATATATATATATAAAATAACATTTATGTAAACAAATGCACATATATGCATATGTATTTATATATTATTTTACAAATATTGGTATGTATTGTGAAAAATTTGATTTTTACCCACAATAAAAAAATAAAATAAAATAAAATAAAATAAAGAAAGCTTTTATTTGGGATATTTTAATCCCTCTGAAACATTTTTCTTATACTACATCATTTTCAAGAAAAATTAAAAAACAACATAATGATATATTCAAGAACAGGAAATTATTTAAAACTTAGTGTTTGGGGACCAAACTTAATTTCCCCTATTTTTTAGGCTAGGGAAAACTACTTGAACTGGTAGATCACTTTTTTTTTTAATTAGCCAATAATAGAATCAAGAGTAAGGGAATAATTTAATGATCTCTTATGGGAGAGAGATGTGATAAATTGCTATAATTGCTAGGATAAATTGTTATATTTGATATAATTTTGTGCTTTCATATTGGTTTTATATTACAATTATGAAAATATTAAAATAAATGTTCAGTTTTGGGTCTTTTATTAGTAATAGTTCATGGAAACCATTTGATAAAAGTGAATTTCCTGATTGATAAAGTGAGAATGTTAGATTACAAAATGTTTGATGCAATACCATTATGATCTGTAATAGAGTACCTTTCAAACTTGCTTCTGGTCAAAATTTTTAGTGTTGATGAATTCCATTTCATAAACCTTTACTTTTATATTTTCTGCTTGCTGTATCTTATTTAAAGCATTTTTGCCAATGGCACAAACTTTCTCCTATGTTTTCTTGTAGAATTTTCAAATAAAATGAATATTCTAAAGTGTCTATTGAACATGTTGATCTATAAAAAACTTGAAAACATAGGAATACTTTGGTATGATACTGTATAGATAGAGAAACTATATTGGAAATGCTAAAAAATAAATGAGAAATGAAAAATGGATACAGTGAATAGAGAAATCTCTTTGAAGAAATTTGGCTACTGCTGTAGTTGAAGATTTTTTAAAAAACTTTAAACATATATTAAATATATATAAAGCAGTTGAACATCTCTTAATTCCAGACAAAACAAAATATCATCATCAATAATATTTTCAAGTTTCTCTTTTCAATATTGATAATAAAACATAAACAAAAGACTATCTTGAGCCTGTTAGTATTTTTAAGTAGAGTAATCTCAAATTGTTGCAATATAATCAACTAAAGCTTTTTGAATGATTATTAAGACAAATACTTTATTTTCCTGTTTCATGGATGTCTTATTTTCCTATCTGCTAAGACACATATCCTGTGATAGACTGGCTTTATAACAGGAACTCATTGGCTCATGGTTTCAGAGGCTAAAAGGCTTGCTTCCTTCTGGGGATGGTATGTGCAGGTTCTCCAGCAGTCCTTGAAATTCCTTGGTTTTTCCTCATCAAATGGTGATGTCCTTTCTTTTCTCATCCAGATTCTGTTGACTCCAGCTTCTGCTTCTCCACGTGGCTTTCTCTTCATAAAGACTCCAATCAGAGGATTGAAGCTCAACCTCATTCAGTTGGGCCACAATTTAACTAAAATTAACATCTTCAAAAGGTACTTTTTACAATATGTTCACACTCACAGGAATGGAGGAATGGATTAGGATTAAGAAAGTGTTTTTTTTTTTTCCCATGAGGTACATAATTAAACCCACCACAGTGGATTAATAAAAATAAGTCATTTTGAAAGGAAGATGTAATAATTTTAGTATCAAAGATGGAATGAAAAGCCAGAAACAATGGAAGACTGATACTAGAATTAAGAGCCTTCCAAAGATGATGGTGAATTCTGATGAACATGTGTTGACACAATTGACAAAAAGAGAGATTAAATAAACAAGCCAAGGCTTAGCACAGAGTGTGGAAGTACATAGACTGCTATGGAAAGAAACAGTCAAAAGCAACAGAATTGAAGGACCTGAATAATTTGTACTGGTAGGTATTCAGGAAATACTTGTCAAAGTCAATCTACATATTCTTGCAACAGTATAGAAATTATGGATGGACAGAGGAGAATTCATTGACATAATGGCTCTCATCCATCCAGGATGCAGTATTTTGGCAAGAATACTTGACGTTTGTCCTAACAATTTGTTGGTATGGCTCCTTAAACCCTATACTCATAGATGTGCTATAGTAAACGTAGAAGATATGCCAGATCATCTTTTTGCAAAGTAATGAAGAAACAGGGAGAAGATTGAGGGATGTAGGAATATAATAATGAATTTATTTTGTGAAAATTGAAGCCTCCTTATCTGACAATATTTCTGAGGAAGTTGCAGAAGACACTTTATTTATTTAGACAATAAGTAATATACTGATGGGGGAACTGATAATATTTTTCAGATCCAGTTATGGCCATACTCCTCAGCTACTATTTATGGTATATGAAGCCAGGACCCTCTGCTCCCTAATATCTGTGCAGATGTTGGAATTCCAGAATGGCAGTGGCAAATGGAGTACAATATTGATATTGGGCTACAGGACCTGATTAGGCTGCAATTAAGTTGCTGAACCTGAAAAGTTCTATGATAATGGGTTATGGAAAATGGTATCTTGGGTTAAGACATATGGGCAACTAAGATGTTCAATTTGTATAGGTAGAAAAAATATGGAGCTGGACAGAAAATTGTGTTTCCTCAAAGAGTGTCTAAATGAGTTGGATGCCCTTGAAACAGGACCTTCCCAAATCATAAGAATTATATACAACAACTATTTTGCTGATCTTTCCCAAAGGAAAACACCAGCAATTTGGATATAAACCTATACAGACTTTGGAAACTTCATATATTATACTTGGGAATGATGTTTTAGCACACTTATTAGAAGAGTGGTTTCATTAATGGTCTCAATTAAAGGTTTTTCTGTAACCATTTCTTTTCTTTTTATATCTATGGTCATCTCCTTCTCTACCTCTGGGTTCAGTCATTGACTTGTGTGTACAATGTTCTGGTAACAAACTTTATGCAAAAAGAGGCTTGAAAAAGTTCTAGGATGTTTCAACTTCCTGTCTTACTCTTCTCCCTTTTCCAGAACCAAAAGCCCATGCTGGCCCACTAGAGTATAATCAAGCCAAGTTTCTCAGCCAGCCCCCAGGCAATTCATTAGCTGTCTGCAGGGTCTTCAGTTAGGCCAGGCAAGATTACTGAATCTGGCTCAGAATAGAAAAATCTCCCACCTGACCTTTGACTCATGATAAATAATAAAAGACTGTTTTTTTTAAGTCACTCAGTTTGAGCATTTTAATTCGTAATTATTAGCACTGGGTAATACAGAAAAATGCCAGTTGTGAATGGAGCATAGCACGGAGGAAGCTCTGTAGCAAGTCCAAGCTGCAATGCAAGCTGCACTGCTAACTGGGATGTATAATGTAGTTAATCCAAATATGCTGGCATATTACATGATGGGTAAAGATGCTGTGCAGGGATCTGTGAAGCTCCAATGGGTAAGTTTCAGCACAGATGCCTAAGGTTCCAGAGCAAGGCTATGTCATCTAATGCAGAAATTATCTTCCTTTTGAGAAATAGCTTCTGACATGCTACTGAGTCCTTGTAGATACTCAGCATCTCAAAAGGGCCATGTGACATTTTGATGATAAACAGATGTTTATGGATGCCATGAGTCCTACGTTTTGGCTAGTGTAGAGACAATCACTGTGTAAGTGTTACATTAAGTTTCAAAGGCATAAATTGATTACATAAACAGATGTTGGCCCAGATTCTCGTGATACTTACCTCTGTTGTAACAAATCTCCCTCAGCTAATGCCTTAAGTTTATGGAGGTAGGATATGGCCATTTTCTATTACCTTGTTCACAGACAAGCTTGTGCAATGAGTCAGACATAAATTTACACTTATTAAATAAAGCCCCATCAAGAGTGACCCTGAAAGAGAGTGACTAAATCCTTCCTGTGAGTAAAGCTTTGAGGAAGATATTTGATATTCTCTTTGCATAGGGCAAAACACAGCTAGAAGTATAGATAGATTGAATTCTGGGAAGAGATGATTAACTTGGTTTAGAAGAACTAAACATATGGAAGGTGGTAGACAGTGATCTGAGGAAGAAGCATATGGATGAACTTACAGATATGAACACATAGCATGCCAATCTTGGTATCTAATGTTAATTCCTACCACATAGAATCTACCACCAAGGAATTTTACAAGAATGACTTGGCCTCTGGATATTAGCCAGGCTTACCTATTAATTGCCATTGCATTAAAAATGTGTTGATGAACTCATGGGACCAAAAAATAAAATGTGCTTTCTCTCACCAATGCTGATATACCTACTGTCACCTTTCAGTGCTCAGCTTATCAGCAGCAAAGACAATCTTTGAGTCTTAAAAATGGCACCATTCCTCAGTAACAACAGCCAACAACATAATGGATCATGGATCGCATCAAATAAGTTCTGCTTTAGAGAGGGAAGTAATTTGTCCTTATGGCATTTACATAAACTCTTGATAAGGATATGCTTCTTTGCTTGCACTGCTTTTGTCAACATAACCACTTGAGGTCTTTCAGAAAGCTTTAATTATTGACATTGTATTCCATATAATGTTATTTCAGCAAAAGAAATGCATTTAAATCAATGGCGGTTATAGCCATGGGCATGTGACTATGGGAGTAACTGATTTTATTGTGTATCCCATCACATAGAAACAGCTTCCCTAGTGTAAAGATTAATCTTACAAATTCTCAGTTAAGTCACCAGCTTAGAGGCAATTCCTTGTAATTGGGTTGGGACACTGTCATCCAGGATAGGGTGCTTAAATTGAATCCGTGCCTGGTAAATAATGTTGTGTCTGCCATACCTAGAATTTAAGGTACTGTGAATCAAGAGGTAGAAGTAAAAGTGACACATCCCATCATCAAAACCAATGACCCATTGAGAAATTTTTACTTCCGATCTCTATAGCTTCAGGCTCTGTCAGTTTATCATTCTGTCCCTAAGAGGAACACTTCTGTAATGGGACAGAGTAGAGGTCTCACTGAACTGCAGACCTTAACTTTTACCTGGGCTCTTGCCAGTGGGTCAGAAGGAATAGAAAGGAGTTACCTTATTGGTTGAGTAATAAACTCCATTATAATGAAAAGTTAGTGTTTCTACCACATATTGGAGAGAGGAATGAATGTAACTAGAATCCAGGGGATTTACTGAGGCATATCATAACATTTCTATACTCAGTGATAATAAATTTATAACTGCAACAATCATCACACAGTACAAGCAGGACAATGGAGGTCTTAGAATCCACAGTGAAAAGGATCTGGATTACCCGAATAAATACAAACAAATGAAAACACAACAAAGAAAAAACAAAAACATACCAAAAAGTTGCTGAGGATAAGGCAAAGTTATAAAGGGTGGTGGAGGAGAGAGATGGTGATTACCAATTAGAGCCATGTGATCTGCTGTGTCACAAGTCTGCTATTTTCTGAAGCCTGATGTTTCTGTATTTACTGTCCAGAGATATCTCATATGGACAAGTAACAGTGTCTCTAAATGAAGCCATGCTTAGCATGCAGCATATGATCTTTTATTTGCTTTGCCTATTTTCCTTCTTTTGATTTTAGTGCTTTCAAACCCAGGCTTCTCAGAGAATCTCCCAACTTTTCATGAAGCCATGTTCTTGACCACTCCAATCAAGTATAACCATATTTCAAAGCTTCATTTTAACATTGGTAGTTCCAATTTCCAACTTTATCCCTGGGCAAGTTTGTGCAAGACATTTATCAACTCCAGGGTACATGTTTCTATTCTATAAAATGGAACATTGTAAAGCATTTTATAATCTTTAAAGATAACTTTGCACTTTGGGTGTATTTATAATTATGTTTTAGCCTGGGTTCCTGGGAAATTTAAGTCATAAGCAAAGTACAAATGGCTAAGTTTTTTTTGGAGACATACAATTTTAGGATATTAAGAGTGAGGAAAAGTGATATATAGAAAGAAACATGTTAAAAGTCATATAGGAAAAAACCCACAACTTATATACTCAGTGGTGAAAGACTGAAAGCTTTCCCTTTAACATCAGGTACAAGACAAGGATGTCTACTGTGACCACTCTTATTTAAAATTGTACTGGAAGTTCTAGCTAGAGCAATTAGGCAAGAAAAATAAATAACAGATATCCAAACTGGAATGGAAAAATTAAAACTTTTCTTATTTGCATATTACATGATCCTATATATAGATAATTCCCAAAAAATCTCCAACAAAAAGACAAGAGCTAATAAACAAATGCAGCAATTCAGGAACTTTGCAGATATGATTAAGTTTATAGATCCTGAGATGGGGCAGATTATCCTGAATTATCCAGGTAGGTCCAATCTAATTACATGTGCCATTAAAAGAAGAGATCCTTTCCCAGCTGGAGTCAGAGAGATGCTGTAAAAGAAGCAACAGAGGAGATTTGGAGTGTGATTGGAGCTCAATCTGCTGTTGCTGACTTCAAAGATGGAAGAAAGGTACCATGAGCCAACTTATGCAGGTGGCCTCTAGCACATGGGAAACAACCCTCAGCTGATAACCAGCATGGAAAAGGGGATCTCAGTCCTCTAACCACAAGAAACTGAATTCTGCCAACAATGTGAATGAATGAGGGAATTCATTCTTCCCTGGAGACTCCTGAAGGAGTGCTCCACTGCTATCACCCTGTTTCAGTCTTTTGAGACTCTAAGCAGCCAAACCACACTGTATCTGAACTTCAGGCCTACAGAACTGTTAGATAAATTTGTATCATTTTAAGTCACTGTGTTTTTGGTAATTTGTTATGGCAGCAACAGAAAATGAATACAATTACCTTCAATGCCTTCTAAATTTCCTCTGCATTGTTAGGATCTTCAATTTTCCAGAATCTCCTTCCAAATAAGGTGTCGTGTTAGAGTTTTAGAATGAGAGAAACTTTTGAAATATTTGGAAATTAGTAAAATAGTAGGAACCATTATTTCCTGGTATGTTCCAATCTAATCTGTGGGCAGAAAGAAGTGAGATTCATATCAGCTCCTTTCTGTGGTTTCAAGAAGCACCTGCTTTATTACCATAAGCTCAGAAAGTTGAGCATTCTCAAAGATTCTTGTTGTTAAAGAGTGAGGACTCATTGTCTGATGTGCACACAAGTCAATACTATGACACCAAAATTTCAAGGGAAGAAGTTTTATTGTGAGGCAGCCACACAAGGAGACAAGATTTAAAGCTCCAATCTGTCTCCCTGAGGCTAAAGAGCTTAGAGTTTTTTGTTTGTTTGTTTCAGATGCTGATTTTAACCTATGGAATTTTATTGCTTCATTCTAAGAATGGATGGGAGAACATCCATCCCTGATTGAAGATCAGGGTCTGCAAAGGGTAATGTAAGAAGTTTCTGTTTTGTTTTATCTGAAAAATTATAGGTTTACAAAATAAGCTTTTCATGAGAATCAAGCAAAGGGAGGTGGAGATAGAGAAGTTATTTAAGTTGACATATATTGATTGGTTAAGTTTCATTTATGTTAGTAGGGAGTGGGAAAGTGTGACTGGAGAAGCCCTTGAAAACTGATAAAAGTGAACCAGAGTAAGCAAAAACTGTAAATGAGGGCTGTAAATGCTAAACCAATGGACTGTAAATGAGGGCCAAGCATCTGGATACAGCAGTGTTAAAAATCCCCTAGTTAGCTTAAAATAAGAACTACAATAACAAGTGAAAGAAATAAGCTAAGAAAAAACAACTACAAGTAAATCTACTGTAGTCAATGGTTCCATTGTTAGTTCAGAGTTTCCTAGAGAGCTTTAAGAACTTTTTTCAGTGTTTTAGGCTGAGATTTCACTCTCTGTTCCATTTACCTTTGGGCTGAGCTTTCCTAGTCCTGTATTAAGTGCTACTCCACTCTTTACTCATGTTATGAGCCGATATTTGTATCAAACGTAATTCTTACAATAAGCCATTTTATTCCAGAATACATTTTCTTTTGGGGCTTAACCCATATTGGCACAAGAGTGAAAGAGAAAACTGGTATCTGGGGAAGAGGATATCAGGCTGGAGAACTTGCAAAGACCAAACAGAGGAAGCAAGATTGCTATTTTCAGGGACAACCTGGAAGTCAGAGGAGAAAATAAGAAAGAGGAGTAGGCAGCAATGTCCAAGAGTCAACATGGGGCCAAATTATTAAGAGCTTTGTGGTTCAATTTAGTCCTTTGACTTTTACTTGAAAAAAATGGCAAACAATAGGTTTTTAGTGTAGACATTAATTTTTTCATTTTTGATTTACTTTTTAATTTTGAAGAACTTTAATGTTTCCAAAATCAAAACTACTTAGCAAGGTATATTAAAAAAAGATTGACCTCCATACTTGTTTGTACCCCTCAATTTCCCTTTTATCCTAAAGGTAATCCTTTTTTATTCATTTTTACTTATCCTCCTAATGCTTATTTTTAGTCAAACATGAAATGAATATACATATATATATTTAATCTTCCATTTCTCTTGCACAGCATGAAGTATATTATTAATTCCTTTCTCCTTTTTTATTTGAAATACCACAGTCTGATGATCACTATATATCACACCAAGAAATTTTCCTCATTCCTTAGAAAGTCTCTCATATCAATGGATATTTGGGTGCCAATATATTGCTTATATAAATAATATTCCAGTGAATATCCTTGTATATGTGTTATTTTATATTTGTGTCAATACATCTTTGGGATATTTTTCTAAGAAGTGGGATTGTTGGCTGCTGCAATTTTCTAGATATTGCCAATTATCCCTCTAAAGAGTTATATTATTTTTCATTTCTATCAGCATTATATGAAGTTCCCAATTTCCCTTCAGGCCAATCAAACATTTTCATTTTGTATTCTCTTAAGTCAGAAATGGTATCTCTTGGTGTTTTATTTTCAAGTTCAAAGAGGCTCTCAGGTTGATGTTATCTCTCCTCCCCTTTTATATATAGATTTGATGGTTTTACAGCTAAACTTTCACAATGGAATGATTTATAGAGAGAGAGAGAGAGAAAGAGAGAGAGAGAGAGACAGAGACAGAGAGACAGAGAGAGACCGAGAGACAGAGAGAGGCATATAGACTTTATAATTTTTGGTGAACTCAGTCAATGCAGAGAAGGTTCATATATGTTACTGGATTAAATATTTCATTTTAAGATAAGAAATCTATATTTCTGATGAGGACCATTTAGATTACCCGAGTGGGATCTGGAGTCCAAAATGGACTTTCCTCAGAAAGTTGAAAGGAAAGTTTTCTGAAAGGTTTTCATGCTGTGAAAAATATTTGCAAAATGAGGGTTAAGCAAATTAAAGGAGACTTTGTCAGCTACTCTTTTACAATATTGATCATTGTGCCTTGAAGCAAAAGGCTATAATATAATATATCTCAGAAATCCATTTGAACATTTAGCCGCTATTTTATGTATCATGACTGGGGCTTAATATTCAATGTAACATATTATAAAGTACATAATACTTGTGACATTAGCACAGGGAATTTGGCAGCAGTTGAAATGGCAGTGGCCAGAACACTGACTAGTGGTGTTTGTGATTCAAAACATTCTCTAGTAAGATCAAGGTTCATCTCAGGAGCAGTAAAAGTGACTGTAACATATACAGAATCTCATTTTTCTCTATCATGCATGCAATGTACCTGAATTACAAACTTGTAATAACTAAATTGGATCTGAATGATCCAAATTCATTCTCTCTTGACTTGTGCCTCAATGAAGAGTTGAATCCTTATGAACAGATATTTATCTGTTTCAGTACTTTGCCTGGAACGTAAGGGAACCCACACGAGTTCCCTATGTTCTTGACAGGTGCAGAGACTTGAAGTCCACACAAAGGTTGATCACACAAGGAAAAGAGCTTTATTAAGCTGATGGAGGTGAGGAGAATAAATCTCCAATCACTCTCCCTAAACAAAGACAGCTAGGGTTTTTATTATTTTCAGACAAAGGTAGGTGGTAATTGGAATCTTAAGGGATATTGATTGATTTGTTTAATTAGAAGTGTGTAAGGGCAGGCCCCAGAAGCTGGCTGGGGTAATCATTGGGGTACAGGTTACAAACTAGGTCATAAATTGCTTAATTAACATCCATTAGGAACTGACAAAATTTGGCTGAGGTAATACATAAGGTTGTAAATAGTTCAATCCACATAAGATAATGACAAAGGAGACTTTAGCTAAACATTTGTAAATCCTGACTAAACTGAATAAAATGTACCATCAAGGAGCTGTAAGCATGGGTGATAAGATAAGGAGAATACCAGTGGGAACTAGTTATTTTATTTATTGTACAGCTATAAAAATAAAACTTGATATTTAGAATCAAAGAAATAAATTTATAAAGAAATCTTCTATGTAATAATTCAGTGCCTATAGTTATTTGTTAACTCTCAATACTTGGTTTCATTTATCCCATACTGTTTGTAAATTCCTCAATCTTGCCAGGCTTAAACAATGAGAAAGGAGTGGCAAACATGAACTTGCTTAGTGTAGATAAGGAAAAAGAAAACAGAAATTTACTTTGTGACTAAAGACAGTGTTAAGCGACAATGCTATGAGTTAAGAGAGTGAGATTACGTAGTCAAAAATAAAATACAGTTCATTTGCTAAATTTGAAATTTGAGGCTTCAGTATAACATATCATTTGGTTACTTTTGGTCTCTCATAACTTTCTGACTGATCATAAAATTATTTTAAAAATTCAAGGTCATTTTAATAACCAAAAGACAAAATTGTGATTTAGCATTCTCTAAAATGGTATGGTGTATTGTTTTACTTTGTAACAGGTGAAAATACAAGCTCAGTAATAAGCTTTCCTAAAGAAAGAGTTAATTTTATTAAACAAAGATTTATTGGAAACAAGTGGATGTTTTATTTATGTTCTTAAAGAAATATACATTGCTGGTAATTATTATTTGTAAAAAAATCTACTGTTTTAAAGTTACATAGAATTTGAAATTTGGGCACCAAAATAAGAACTATCTTAAAAATATATTGATCAGTTAAACCATTAAAGTAAAATTCTGAAGGACTTATTTCTTATTTTAACTTTTTATTTTGACATAATTTCAGATTTACAGAAAAGATGCTAACATTTTACAAAGAATTCCTGTATAGCCTTGACCCTGATTCATTAATGTTAACATTTTATCACATATTTTTCCTGAACTGTTCAAGAGTAAATTGAAGACATGATGTGACTTTACACCATTTATATAAGTATTTACTAAAAACAAGCATATTCTCTTAAATGACCACTGTGCTATTACCAAAAATAGCAAGCTAAAATTGAATGTAATTATTTTCTAATCTACAGACCTTATTCTGACTTGAAAGGTATGCCTGGCTTCTTTGTTAATATTTGATTTACTCTTTCATTATTTTTAACTTTTCTACTATGGATGCCAGTGTCTCTGTCAGGTCTTCAAAACCAGCAATTCTCTTCAGGGTCAGCTGACCAGCATTTGGGAGATTGGTGCCTGCACATATTTTATTGATAACATTAATGGCTTAAAGCTGCTTTAGCAATTTAGGGTGAATGTATTTTTTCACTAATGTAAGGTTCAGGAAATGAAGCATTGAAGTCAAAACACTTCTAAAAATGATTTTTAATGTTCTGTGAAACAAAATTTAACCTACTATTGAAAATCTATTTTATTCTCATGTCTTTACTATCATCAGGAAGGATGATTTTCAAAATAATAAAAATAAAGTCAGAATATTAATGCAATTATCTGAGTCCATATTTACTTTTATAGTATTAAAAATATCAAAATAATTGTTACTAATTGTATGTTAATGAAAAAAACTTGCTTTTTTTAATGCTCTTTCTCCACTCTATTTAGAGGGCTTTCAGTTAACTATAAGTAATTTATTTAATAGTGTTGCAGCAGACGAAACTTAGATGATGAGAAACCCAAGTGTGCACTCAGAGAGACAGAGGAACAAAGTTTTATTACTTGTGCACCCAGAGGAGAGTCAAGCCTCCAAAAAATCTGAGCCCTGGGCATCGGCTTTTGTGGGGTTATACAGGTTTCGGTATATTGGCTAGTGGGTTGCTAGGCAAGCGGGCAAATTTCTGAAGCAAGGGGGCAGGCCAGGGTTACAGAAGCAAAGGTGTGAGTTTAGCTTATCTTCCTAAAGCAGAGGGCCTCAGGGAAGAGTGGATTAGAGTCTTTAACTTTGTGGATTCCAGACAAAAGGGAGAGGAGGGCACTTATCTCCCTAAGTTATGGATTCCTGGGAGAAAGAGAGGAGGGGCAGTTATTTTCTCAAAGCTGTGGGTTTCTGCCTAAGGAGAAGAGAGTGCTGTTAAAGGGGCAGCAGCAATTTTTTTCATCAATAGTAGAGCACATCTTTTCCATAATATTCCTCAAAGCATTTTTCACTTCCTGGTTCCTCAGGCTATAAATTAAAGGATTTAGAATGGGAATTACCATGACATAGAAAACAAACGATTTTGTCAGTATCCAGAGAATGGCTGTTTTGGGCTTCATATACATGAAGATGATTGTCCTGTAAAATATAATGATGGAAGTCAGGTGCGATGCAGAAGTTGAAAAGACTTTTTGTCTGCCTTCTGAAGAATTAATCCTCAGAATGTCGAATAGAATAAATATGTCAGAAATGAGGACAATGAAAAGAGAGAAGAGAGCATTGAAATCAGCAAATGTGAACAATATCAGTTCTTTGATATCTTTGCAATGGGTTTTATGACAGGCCAGACCAAACAAAGAACATCATCACAGTAGAAGTGATTTATTATATTCCAGTAACAGAAAGACAAGTGGAAGGTAAGAAGTCACTGTAGGAGTCCCACAGAAAATCCATATAAATATGTACTAGCCACCATTTGAATACAAACCCTTCATTCATGACAGTGGTATAGAGTAAAGGGTTACAGATGGCCACATACCTATCAGAGGCCATGACTGAGAGCATATACACTTCACAGACCACAAACATGATAAAGTAAAACAGCTGTGTGGCACAAGCAGGTAGAGATATTCTTTGAAATTCCAGGAGGAAGTTCACCATTGTGTTTGGTGTGACAGAGAAGGTATAGCAAAAATCAACAAAAGCTGGATGACTGAGGAAAAAATACATATGTGTGTGAAGCTGAGCACTGATTTGAATTAGCATAATTAACCCAAGATTACCCATGGCACTAATTAAGTAGATCACCAGAAAGACTCCAAAAAGAAGGGCTCAAAGTTCCATGCTGTCTGTGAGTCCCAAGAGGATGAATTCAGTCACACCCGAGTTATTCCTTTGGCCATGGAATATGTGTGGAAGTATATTATACCATTATCTCCAGAATATCTATTTTGGATAATCTTGACTTCTTGAATTAAGGAGTTGACTCATCCTCATTTCACCATGGAAAGATAATTCTCATGGATCTCATGGGCCATTCTTAGGTTTCAACTTTACCTGATTTGGCCTGAATGTATTTGTTCCAGGCAGAAATTCCAAGATGCTCAGTATTCTGGGGTATTGCTAAAGAAGACAGAAGATACCTGAATTAAATGATGAAATCTCACATATAGAATGAAAACCCATTATTATAGTTATAGCAGAATAAATGCTTCAATGATTCAAGGGAAGACAACAGATTTCAGAGCAATAGATAAAAGTGAAATAATTAGACATTTCAAAATAACTCAGAATCAAGACAATCATGACTCTGACTAAATATTGCTGTCAGTGTCCTAGCAAATATAATGAAAAGGAGAGGTAAAATATCATTATTTATAAATATGTGATACTGTACTGGAACAATAAGTTCAGTAAATATATTAATAGATTTGTAATGAGTTTGGTAAAGTGTTCAGTTACAAAGGTACATGAGGAAAATGTTACCATAATAAAAATGTACCTTAAATAAAATATGAAAATAAAATTTTCAATAATTCATTCAAATTAATAAATCAATATTCTTAAATGTTAGGTTTAATTTATTATTAAACTTAGCAAAAGTCTGTTCTTATATATTCATATTGTTTGTTTAACTTGAATAAATTCATAGACTCACCTTATTTCTTCCTGAGATGACATTTAAGAAAGAAGGAAATTTTCTACAAATTAATTCAAATAGGTAATATATGACAGCTGACCCTAAATTAATCTTTTAGAGAAAACATGCAAGAACAAGACATTTCTTAAAATACAATATAATGAAGGGATATTTATCTTTACAAACAATAAAATATATTATAAACTACAGAATATATAACATAATGGGAGTCAGTGATGTGCCAGTGAATGTTTATGAAGTAGCTTTCAAAAAAAGGAAGAAAGTTCTGGTTTATAGCATCTGCTGATTTTCTGATTTCCGTGGTTTAAATGCCCCCACCAGCTGATTCCAAGCTACCAAGCTATCATCACCCAACAATGGAACTGGGAAGAATTGTGCAGATATGGGTCTTGTGAGCCAGTATAAGCTGCCTCCAACAGAGCACTGGTGGTAGGTATATAAAAATAAATTGGTATTATAAACAAAAAAAAATAAAATAACATTTAGTAAGAGACATACACCTTATATAATTATCCATATTTTAAAAGAAAAATTTAAAATTCATTATTAACTATTAAACTATTGTCCTACTATTAATTTATTATTAAAGTATTACAAATTAATTACATTGGGAAAACATTAAATTCCAAAGGACAGGCTAACAATATATTGTCCATCAGATTGATCCAATTAAAATAAAGATAATATCCACTGTTGGGAAAATATGGGAGAAATTAAACATAATCTTAAATATCTAATAGCAATTTAATTTTTCTTCTATCTGGAAAGCAAAGTAACATTGTTGTGGATTAAATCATGTCCTCCACAAAAGTCATGTTCAGGTCCCAACTCCTCATCCTGTGGATGTGAACCCATTTGTAAATAGGACATTTGAAGATGTTATTAACAATGGAGTGCCCAAACTGAATGAGGGTAGGCCTTAATCCAATATGGCTTAAGTACATATAATCAAAGTAAACTGGACACCGAAAAGAAGCAATAGGCAGTAGCCACAAACTGGAAGTCAACAGACCCCTAAAGATTGTCAGCCAGCTAGAAGACACAGACATCACTAGAAAGCAAGCATTCTAACCTCTGAAACTGTGAGCCAATCAATTCTTGTTGTTAAGCCAACCCCTTGCATGGTATTTGTTGTAGCAGCCAGGAAACTGAAACAAACAATAAACATCAAATTTCTGAAAAAGCTTCCTGTCACTTGATACAATGATTCTATTGCTGGGTACTTAGAGAAATAATAAAAGTATTCAGGTATATACACTGTTCTTTTTTTTAATTACCTCAAAATGAAAATTGTCTAAATATATTCTAATAGTTGTTAGCTATATATTATTGAACAGTTGTTCAGTAAAATATTAGTCGTTAAATCTGAAAGTGGTCTACATTTATTAATATTGAAAAATGTTCCACTAATATTTTTATTTGAATATAATCTCCTTTCTTTGGGCATTAATAGCATATTTCTTGTCATTTGCCAATAAGAATTTAAATGGTCCCTAGATGAAGAGGGAAGGAGAAAAATAAAGTATTACTCAAACTTAAAAACAAACAAAGTTCTGATACATGAGACAACATGATGAAACCTTGAAGACATCATGTTGAGTGAAATAAGCCAGACACAAGAGGGCAAATATTGTATGATCTCACTGATATGAAATAATTAGGAAAAGTTTTGGTAATGAATAGTGATGATGGTAGCAAAGCATTGTGAATAAAATTAAGGGCACTAAATAATATATTTGAATGTGTTTAAAAGGGGAAATTTTAGTTTGTATATATATTATTAGAATAAAATTTTTAAAACAAAAGAACAAAAAACATAAGACTGTAAAATGCAGTAAATACTAATGTAAATCATGGACTACAGTTTCTGTTATATAATAATAGTTATAAAAGTAGTCTTTGATCAATTATAATAACAAATATACTACATTACTGGAAGATGTTAATAATAGGCGGTATATTGGAACTCTGGTTTACGCATGATTTTTCTGTAAACCTACAAGTTCTCTAAAAAAAAGAAAAATACATACATGAGTCACAAACTCCAAATCTCTTTCTGTGTAATTGATAATTACAAAATTGTCATTCTATTTATTAAAAACACATACACACATATATATGTTTCACTTATTTATCAGTTATCACATATGGTATTCTCATTTATAAATCGTTCCCTCATGTTCATGTGACATATAATTAGTAGAGCTGGGGTGAAAACTCAAGCCTTTGGGCTCATAGTAGAAAGGGGAATGATGAGATGATTTTCAAGTTCCTGCCATGGGCCATTATCTTTTCTCATTTTGTTTAATATTCAAAAATACTCTAAATCTAATAGTGATATGCTCATTTAATGTATGAATAATCTGGTATTCAGTGAGATCACAAACAATAAACTAAAGCATTTGGGATCTAACCACATTTGTGTTACTGAAAGACATGCTTCTTTCTCTAGGCTTCATTGCCTACTGGGCTTAGTGTATCATAAGCTACACCTTAGTAAATAATGACCAACTTACCCAAGCTTTGCCCAGCATAGCTGCATATAATACTATCTTCTAGCAAGTGACCTATGATGTTTCAATTATTGTGAGTGTATTTGTTAGAATTCTTTATGCTCCTAGCATCAGTTCCTTGAATTTCATTTTTCAAAATATACTCTTGGAAAACAAAATATAATGAGGTCGCATAAGCAAAAGGAAAGCAGTTCACTTAAAAAGTTAATCTTTACAGACCAACCCAGACTTTCATGTTAATAGAAGGCCATGGTAAATCAGTCAGAGACAGAATAATAAAGAAATTTGTTATATGTATTAATAAGAAACAGTTTTATACTCACAATATTTTTCAAGAAATTTACAAATCACGAAAATATTTAGAATACATTTTTTTGCTTTACACTGGGAATATATTGTCAGTGCTGTCTTAAAATCCTGAATCCTGAATTAGGGGTTGGAGGGGCCTTGACTTTTTTCCATACTCTACCTGTTCCTAGTTGTCTATCTAGATAATTAATGATTTTTGAAATACATTATTCATTTGATAATGAGAAAATTGATACAATTTACTTTGGATCAGAGAATTAATTATTTTAATACATTTGTCTTATAAGAAATGAGAAAGTGGATGTAAAGTCTTATGATTGCTTATATATCTGAAATCTCATTCTAAATGAAAAGTCTCTAAAAAATAATTTCATTTTCCAGTGAAAAAATATACATACATCACCGACTGATGAAAATAGGCATTCTGCTAGCTTTTCGATGGGGAAAATATTCAGAATATATAGAAAAGTCCATTTTTATTTAAAGTCACTTCCTTCACTTCATAAACTCAGAATCCTGGATTCTATTGATGATAACTTTCTTCAGGGCTTGTTTTACCTCCTTGTTCTGAAGGCTGCAGATCAAGGGGTTCAGCATGGGAATGATCACTGTATAGAAGACAGAGGCCATCTTGTTTGTGTCAAGGGAATGGTTTGAGCTTGGCTGTAAGTACATAAAGATCAGGGTGCTGTAGAAAATGGTGACTGCCAGCATTTGAGAACCACATGTGGAGAAGGCTTTGCGCCTGCCTTCAGCTGACCTCATCCTCAGGATGGCAGAAATAATGAACATGTAGGAGACAAAGACTGTCAGGAGGGAGGAAATGAACATGATGCTAGCACAGGCAAAGATCCACAGCTGTTTGGAGTGAGTGTCTGAGCAAGTTAGCCTGAAAAGATGCATGTCATCACCATAGAAATAATTGATGATGTTGGAGTGGCAATAAGAGAGACGGAAGGTGAGGATGGTATGAAACAGCGCAATGAGGATGTTATAGCTATAAGGGGCCACTACAAGCTGAATACAGATTCCTGGGGGCATCATGACCATATACAGGAGGGGATTACAAATGGCCACATATCGATCATATGCCATGGAAGCCAGTAGCAAGCACTCTGCTGTCATGAATGCCAGAAAATAGCCCATTGATCAGCACAGCATTGAAGGAGATAATATTTTGTTTGTACAAGAAATTCCCAAGGATTTTGGGTGTAATGACAGAAGAGTAGCAGAAATCAACAAAAGCCAAGTGGCTAAGGAAAAAGTTCATTGGTGTGTTGAGTCTTGCATCTATTCTAACGACTAGAATCAAACCCAAGTTGCCCTACTACTGTGAATAGATAGATGGACAAGAAAACCACAAAAAGGGACATCTTCAACTCCTGATGATCTGTGAGGCCCACAAGGATAAATTTTTTCACCTGGGTGCAATTAATTGAAGCCATGTGTGTCTTCAGGGCATCTGGATGAGGAAGAAGAAAGGAGAATTAAATATGACTTACCATTTCTATAAGTGGTCTTTTTATAACCTAATATCCTGAGGAGAGTGTTTATTGTTAAATGGAGTAAGAATATCTTATTATTAACAAACTGGGAGATTGGAGATGGGTCAGAGAGCCAAAAGAGATATGTTTGGAAAAGGCATATTTCTGTCCCTCACTCCCACAAATCATTGTTTATACAAAGTTAAAAGCTATAGGGTAAGATTTAGTCCACATTGGCTTATTTTTGCAAAATTTAAAACTATTGTTTTTTTTTAAGAAATGTTAACAGTGATAACATAGAGGAAAATGAATCTTCTTCAGTGGCATCAGTCTGACACACCTGTAATTTTTCCTGTGCAGACTGCTGCAATGGTGACAGAGGGAGAATCCTCTATTTTTCCATTCTACCTTTATCATTTACCATAGACTAGTCACCAGAGGTTCCTACACAATTTTCGTAGTTAGGCTAATAATGTTTTTCTATATCTTTTGATCTCTCTCTCTCTCGTTTGTTTTTCCCCTCTCTCTCACTTTATATTTGAAAAATGAAGAAAAAAGTTTTTAAGAAAATAACATAATTACCTTTTACATACTGAAAAGGCACACACTAAAAATAAATGCTGTATAAATACAATAAAGACTTGTATTTCCTTACTTCTTTTTCACTATTTACTAATGGCTCTTGTATACTATAATTCTTGTTTAAGTTATCCCCAAAAGGTTTAAGATTATGGACGTTTTCATTTTTTTGCTTTAATTTAAGACATTTATTGAACAGCGACTTTGTTGTTAGTAAATACCTTCAAAGTAACTCCCTGTAAATTTATCCTACATAAATTTGTGATATTTCTTCCTGGAATTCTGACATGCAGGCAGATATTTAATATCAATTGTTAGCAACATTTACAAAGAAGAAAATTAAATCCTAGTAAACCTTCGATCTTATATGCTTTAATTTTCTTCTGAACAAATGAAAGTACATTTTAAGAAAAGAGTAAGAAGTAAAAAAAAAAAAAAAAAAAAAAAAA
>JAQZBX010044204.1:0-21432 GCA_029593785.1 Cabassous unicinctus
CCAATTTAAAAATGGCAAACTATCTGAACAGACACCTTGCCAAAGAAGGTATACAGAGGACAAATAAGCATATAAAAAGATGCTCGACATCATGTCATTAGGGAATTGCAAATTAAAACAACAATGAGAAACCACTACACACCTATTAGAATGACTAAAATCCAAACAGCTAACAAATGACCAGGATCTGGAGCAACAGGAACTCTCATTCATTGCTGGTAGAAAGGCAAAATGGTACAACCACTTTGGAAGACAGTTTGGCAGTTTCTTACAAAGCTAAACATAGTCTTACCATATAATCCAGTAATCATACTCCTAGGTATTTACTCAAATGAGTTGAAAATGTATGTCCACACAAATACCTACACACAAATATTTATAGGAGCATAATTGCCCAAAACTGGGAGCAACCGAGATGTTCTTTGAATGGCGAATGGATAATTTACCATTGTGGTACATCCATACAATGGAATAATATTCAACAATAAAAAGAAATGTGTTATCAAGCCATGAAAAGACACAGGGGAGCCTTAAATGCATATTGCTAAGTGAAACAACCCAATCTGAAAAGGCTGTATACTGTATGTTTCCAACTATAGGCCATTTTGGACAAGGCAAAACGATACAGGCAATAAAATGACCAGCAGTTGCCAGGGGTTTAGGAGGTAGAGAGGAGGGTTGAATAGGTGGGGCCTACGGGGAATATTTAGGGTAGTGAAACTATTCTGTATGGTAATGTAATGGTGATACATGCGATTATACAAGTGTGAAAACCCATAGAATTATACAACGCAAAGAGTGGACAGTAATGTAAACTATGAACTTTAGTTAATAATGTATCAATATTGGTTCATCAATTGTAACAAGTGTACCACACTAATGCAAGATGTAAAAGTAGGGGAAACTGGTGGGGAGGCTGGTATCTGCTCAATTTTCTGCTTTTTAAAAAATTATTATTATTAATAAATTTTCTTTAAAAGATAAAATCTATTAATTAAAAAAATTAAAAAAGACCATAGCCACCTAGGATGTAACTGGATATAGCTTTCTTAGCTAACTCAGCAGAGCAGGGGCTTAGAATCTCTGCAAAGGCAGAGAGCTCTCCCTCTGCATGATGAGAGTCCAGGTAGAATAGAGGCCATGCTGCTCGCTTCCAGCAGGGGGGCCTGGAGAGCTCAGCTGTTTCCTGCCAAGAGTTTGGCCCTAAGAACCACTGAGATTCTCAGAGTAACCTGGCCTCCAAGGAGGTCCTTTTCACACCTAACAATCTGGTAAGTAGGTTTGAATATACCTGTTCAGGAGAGGAAAGACACATAGCTGGTGTCAAGGATGTGGAAACAGAAACATTTATCTCCTCTTTCTGAGGAGCAAATTCAAATTAGAAAAGCGTGACTTCCTTTAAGAAGGAAGTTTACATGACCAACCACTCTTTGTGTTGTATGGTTCTGCGGCTTTTTTTTTTTTAAAGATTTTATTTTTATTTATTTATTTATCGCTTCTTTCCTGCTTGTGCTCGTTGTGTCCATTTGCTGTGCGTTTCTCTGTATCTGCTTGCTTGTTTCCCTTTGCTGCATCATCTTGCTGCGCCACGCAGGCCATCAGCCCACTGCGCCACTCGGGCCGGCTTGCCTTCATCAGGAGTCCTAGGGAATCGAACCCAGGGCCCTCCATATGGTAAATGGGAGCCCAACCAATTGAGCCAGAGCTGCTTTCCCATGGTTCTGTGGGTTTGACACATGTGTAATCTCATGTAGCCACCATTACATTATCAAGGGAATCCATATTAATTAACTGGAATTGATAAAGCATATTACCGTGAAAGTACTTTTTTTATTGGCTTCCTATGCTGATTGTTGGGAATTGAATCACGTCCCCCACAAAAGATATGTTTAAGTCCTAACCTTGGATCCTATGGGTGTGAACTCATTTGTAAAAACTGAATTAGGGTGGACCTTAATCCATATGACAAGTCCTTATAAGCAGAGGAAATTCAGAGACAGGAGGAACCAGAGAGGAGACAGAGAGATTGCCATGTGACAGGATTGCCGCCAGGTAATGCTACAGCTCCAGGAAAAAGCAAGGCCTGTGGATATCTTAATGGTGGACTTCTAGCCTCCAAATATATAAGCCAATTAATTTCTGTGGTTTAAGCTAACCAGTGTGTGGTATTTGTCATAACCGCCCTGGCCAAAAAAAATAAAGTTAAACGATAAAAAAAATATTTATAGCTCAGATTGCTAAACAGAGGACTTGTTTGCTAAGTAGTGTGATTCAGACAAACTCTAAAGCAAAGACTCAAGTAAAAGTTTTGCTCCATCACAAGTAGCAGATTTTCTCTGTTGAATTTTTATGATATCCTGTTTAAATCTAAACAGATCCATCTAAACTGCAAACCTTTGTATGTGTCAATAACTCTAAAACATGTTTAGAAAATTATGAAACTGAATATCAGGTTGGTGTTAGAAGTAATGGCAGTTAATGCAAGGAACATATTGTCATCTCTTCAGATGTATCTGAACTTAAAATGAACTCTAGTGTTGCCCACCAAAAAGCAGTCTTTTGTTCTCCAAAACAAGAAAAAAGCCAGAAGGGCATTTGGCTTTTCAAACAGTGGTCACAATTCCCTACCTCTGTTTAGTAAAAGTTTTAAAGCAAGCTTGAATAAAATAAAATTTCTCTTCTGACAACTTCTAAACTTAAAGATAACAAGGAACTTTGCTCAAAATTTGTAATTGTGGCAAAGAAAGTTAAGAGTGGAAGGACCTTAGAGAGTAAAATAATCTTTAAGAGGAAGCAGAAACTTCTAAGTGGTTTATCCTCTGAAATTTCACCCTGAAATAGTCATTTCTGTGAGTTAAGGATTGCTGACCCTATAAGAATGCAGATGTGCCTAGGAAGAGTAACATGATGCCTCATTTTGTGCAAACCAGTAGTGTTTTCCTACCGGATTGGGGGGACCAGGCAGGGACACTTTGCAACTTTTAGGTGACAGGTTCTTCAACTCATGGAAAATCATTTAGCATTCTAATTATTTTCTATATTAGTATTTAAGCTGTTTTTGTAATGCCAACCACCTTTTACTGAAAAATAAAATTTGACCAATTTTTGAGCCAATGCTCAATGATAAGGTGGAAGGGGGTGGTTTGGCAGCAGAAGAGGGTGATGGTGGTGCTGGGATGCGGATGGGGTCGACGGTGCTGCACTATAAGGGTGAGCAGGGTTGCGGGGGAGGTTGGGTTGGACTATCCATGGAACTGGGGGGACGGCTGAAAGAAGGAACAGGCATACTCTGGGGATTTATAGTTCTGTGGTTGAAACTACAATGGTGGGAATGTTCTTTTGACAAATATGGCAGGGAAGGGTCACTGGTGCAGGGTGTCAGTGGTGGGTGGTGTGAAAGGGTGCACCTGGGGCATGCTTCTACAGAATATACAGAGTATATTCCACAGAATATACTCTGATACATTGGGGAGCTAGGTTATCAAATATTCCAAGGTAAGGCCTACTGACAGGGTGCTGATTTCCTGGGGCTGTCTGCCCTGCCTATAGTGTCCAGATGTCTCTACAGCCCTCAGGAGCACCCCTGCTTGAGCCATTGTTTACTGTGGCAGTCAGTGGCACCCTCCTGAGACGTGCATAATCTCAATGGGTGGAGACCCACACAATAACCAAAAAATTATTAAAATCCCATCCTGTGAAGTCCTGCTACATTCTCTAATAGAGTGGCAAGAATCTCTAGAGTACATGGGCAATGCCTAGCAAAAGAGGACAGATCATTATGTCAGGCACTTGATATTAACGCTTGTACTTATGAACCTTGTTCTTGTGAAATTGGAACTTAGCCTAGTAATATATATTGCCTAAGGGTTACCTCCTGAAAACCTCTTTGTTACTGAAATGTGGCCTCTCTCTAAGCCAAACTCAGCCTATAAGCTCACTGCTTTCCCCTGTCATGGGACATGACTTCCGGGGATGGGCCTCCTTGGCACCGAGAGATTATTACCAAGTGCCAACTAGTGATGCATTTGGAAAAACACCTGCACCAAAAGGGGGAATTTTTAAATACAAATGAGTTTTTATGGCAAGAGATTTCAAATTGAGTTGGCAGGTCATTCCAGAGGTTATGCTTATGCACATCTCAGGAGGATCTCACTGGCTGCCACAGTAAACAGTACCTCAAGCAGGGGTGCTCCTAAGAGCTCTAAAGACATCTGGACACCATAGGCAGGGCAGAAAACCCCAGGAAATCGGCACCCCATTGGTGGGCCTTCCCTTGGAATATGTGATAACCTAGCTCCCCAATATATCACAGTTAGACTCGTTTATAATTTTCCTACACATAGTTCTTTTGCCTCTTTTATTTGAACCTGTAATTAGCACTATACTAGTTAAATATATGTCCCAGAGACTTAAATCTTTGGTCTGTTCATATGCCATTTGAGCTCTGAATCTCAGCAGAGTTGCAGCCAACACCTACCCTCCAGTTCATTGGACTCGCCCAGGACAACTAACAAAAGGATGATGATGGGCAACGCCCAGCCCAAAAAACAGAGTATCTACAACTGCAAGCAAGACAGTTACATCCATCTGCCCCATGGGAATTAAGCCCTTTCTCATCTGGAAGCAGGGTGGGCATCACCATCCCAAAATCCTCAAAATTGAGGAATGAACATACATAAGGAAGAAATGCAACTATGGACTAAAGTAAACATTATTATTCTAGTAATGGAAGAACTTATATCATCGATATAAAGACAGTGGTCACCAGAGGTTCTGAGGAGAGGGAGAGGGAAGAATAGGTGCAACTTGGGGCATTTTGGGGACATTGGAATTCTTCTACATGATATTGCAATGATGGATACAGGCCATTATACATTTTGTCAAAACCTATAAAATTGTGTGGTGCAAAGTGTAAACCATAATGTAAACTATAGACCATGCTTAGTAGCAATGCTTCAATATGTGTTCATCAATTGTAACAAATGTACCACACTAATGAAAGATGTTGTTAATGGGAGTAAGTGTGAGAGGGCGAGGGAGCGGGGTATATGGGACTCCCCTATATTTTCGAGGTGATTTTATATAATCTAAAACTCCTTTAGAAATAAAGAAAAAAATTTACATTAAAAAAATTTGACCAATTTTAGGATCCATAGTAGAGATTATCCCAAAAGTTCAGTTCTCAAACTGAAAACAAAAGGCTCAAGCTGAAACCTAAAGAGCTTTTTTCATCACAATCACCTTCAGCTGGTCTTTTCCTTGTAGCTAAGAAATGAAAGGAAGGCTGGGTAGATATTCAACTGTGTGACATTAACCCATTAACCCATTTTTTAAATTATTGTCTAATTTAAAAAATATCTTGGGATTCTAAATAATTTTTTCCACAAATACTCTGCATCACTAGCTTATCAAAAAAAAAAATTAGATTTCATCATGGCAGAAAAATCCCCAATTTCATATAATTTCCCAATTGGATTAAGTTCCTTAGAGGCCCCAGTACTGAAAAGATAACAGTGCTACTATGTAAACATAAAAACAACTCCAAACTATGAAATGCAAGTATTTATACTTTCCATGATGACTACTTTGATGACTTTTTAAAAAATATAAAATATCTAATAAAAAAAAATTTTTTTTTGGTACTTCTCCTTTGCTGGTGCCCTCAGCATATATATATCTGGTTTTCCCCTTGGCTGATCCAGTCCCACATGTTTCCATGACAAAAGGCAGCTCTCCATATGAAGTTGGCTCAGCTCCAGGGCTTCTGTCCCTTGGGAATAGGCTTACCAGCGAACAAACAAGGTTTTTTTGAACACTTGCTTTGTGCCCAATACTGTGCTAAATGCTGCGGGGAACCCCAAGACTTATAAGTATGAAGATGGTCTTTTCATTTAAAGAGTTCATAATCTGGTAGAGAAAGATGAATTCTATAAAAAATTGGGCAAACACCAAATGTCAGTTGGGCAACAGGGTTCTGGAGTTGAGTATCTTAGAGGCATTTTGGAAGAAGTTAGACTTGTGCTTCTTTTCATTTAAATTTTATTTTATATTTTGAGTAAGAAATATATTCAAAAATTTCAAAATTCTTTTTCCCTTGTCCTTCAATTCTAACTCCCCTCCTCAAAAGCAATTAATGTTATCAGCTTTTTGTATATTTTTTCAGAGACATTGGATGCTACAAAAATAATTGTGAATTCACATTATTTCCCTCCTCTTTAGAGTTACAAATGGAAGGCACTCTGCCCGGCAACATGGAAAGGCAGTGTGGAATAGCTATTAAATGCTGAGGTTCTGGGGCCTGGGTTCAAATCATAGCTCTGTCATTTCCTACAATGCAACCTTGGGCTTGTCCTGATCTCTAAAATGGGGGACAATACCTACATCATAAGGTTGTTGTGAGGAGTAAATGAATTAATATATATTAAATGTTTAAGGTAGTGCACATATAAAGCACTGCAATAGGTATTAGGTATTATTACTTTTACTTAAAATATATCTTAGAGGGAAGCGGGTGTGGCTCAGTGGATAGAGCCCCCGTTTACCATATGGGAGGCCCGGGTTTGCGTCCCAAGGCCTCCTTGTGAGGGCACGCAGGCCTGAGCGGTGCGGTGGGCTGATGCAGCAACCTCACGGCAGGAAGCAGGTATGGCGCAATGGATAGAGCACCGGTTTACCATATGAGAGGCCCCGGGTTCGCTTCCCAGCGCCTCCTTGTGAGGGCAGGCCAGCTCTCGCGGCGCCCTGGGCTGATGCGGCAAGACCTCACAGCAAGGGGGAGATAAGCAGACACAGAGAAGACACGCAGCGAAATTGACACAGCAGCACAAGCAGCAAGGGGGGGATAAATAAATAAAATAAATAAATCTTTAAAAAAATAAAATAAAATAAAATATATCTTAGAGATTGTTTCATATCAGCACAAATAGAGGACTTTTATTTTTTTTCTCCAATTGCTTAATATTTCATTGAAGGATAAATTATATTGTGCTTGGCCTTGAGATGCAGGATTTAGAAAATTAGAAAAAGGGTAATGTTAAAGGGCTTTCAGAAGGTAGAACAAAAGGAAGAGGCAACTACTATACATGTTTAATTGGCTAAAATTAAAAAGACTGACCAAACTGAGTGCTGGCGAGGATCTGGAACAACTGGAACTCTCGGCTACAGCTGGTGAGAATGTACAATGGTGCAAACAGTCTGACAGCTTCTTATAAAATTAAACAAACATCTACCATCTGATTCAATGCTTCCACTCCTAGGTATTCTTCCAAGAGAAATGTAAACATGTCTCCACACAAAGACTTGTACACAAATGCTCATAACAGCTGTATTTTCAAAAGCCAAAACCTGGCTTTTGGCAAATCTATACAATCTAAACAAGTTTTGGCAAATCTATACAATGGAATGCTACTTAGCAATAAAAATGTGCAAACAATACATGCAACATGGAGGCATTTCAAAATAATGTAAAAGTGTGCATACTGTATAACTTCACTTACATAAAATTATAGAAAATGCTAACTAATCTGTAGTGAACTGAAAGCAGATCAGTGTTTGTTTGAGGAAAAGGTGGGAGTGGGGAGAGGGATCACAGGGACACCGTGAGACTAGTTATGGTTATGTTTGTTATCTTGACTGTGGTGAGAGTTTCACAGGTATATACATACGTCAAAACTTATTGTATTCTGTACTCTAAATATATGCAGTCTATTATACTTAAATATACCTTAATAAAGTTGGGGTATGAAAAAGAAAATGATATCTATTCAAAGCAAAAAGCATCAAAGCACCCATAGTAAGCTAATAGAAAAAGAAAAATTTGTTGAATGCCCAAATAAAGTCAATTTGAATATGCACGCAAATATGGCATAATAACAAAATAATCTAAAAATTATTTGTATTTTAGCACTAATTTTGTGCTTTTCCTTCCCTATTTCCATATCCAAACTAAATGTGTCTTTTTTTCTCAGCTGGGGAATTTTTTTTTCTTTTTCTTGCTTTGTTGAGTCTCTTAATATTTATTTGTTGAATTCAACTTTTTAAAAGTAGGAGATGAGAAAAAGTTAGATTGATGTGTGTGTTTGTGTGTGTTGTGTATGTGTTATGTGTGTTGTGTGTTCTTCAGGGGGTTATGGAGAGGTGGCTACTAAGGGGCAGTGCTGTCTCAATGCAAAGCCATTGTTGTTTTCTCTATACCAGTAATTCTCAAATATTTTGGTCCCAGAATCCATCTTTGCTCTAAAATTTTTTGAGTGCTTCAGAAAGCTTTTGTTTAAATGGGTTATATATATCAATATTTACCATATTAGAAATTAAAACAGAATTTTAAAAATATTCGGAATTCTTTTAAACAAATTCCTTACATGCTAAAGTAAGTAACATATTTTTATGACAACTCTATTTTCCAATACAAAATAAATTTAGTAGGAAGAGTGGCATTGTGTTTAAATTTTTGCCAATCTCTCTAATGTCTGGCTTAAAACGAGACACGTGGATTCTCAGATTTACTTCTCCATTCAATCTGTAGCAAAATCATGTCATGAAGCCTCTTGGAAACACCGCTGCACAGACATGAGAGAATGAGGGTGAAGAGGGCAAATAGCATCTTAGTATTGCTATGAAAATCGTTTTGACTTCAAGGACCTCAGTGAAAGGTTTACGTTTGTGTATATCCTCCCCAAATCTCTTCTCTGAGAGAGACATTGAGTCCATGCCTTGTAGAACCACACTTAAGTCACAGCATTCAGCTGAAAATCTGTTTGAAAAGAGTATGTTGAAAGACAGTCAACAACTTTCTCAGTTTTACAAAATATTTACCAGATAAAGCAGCTCAATTCTCAGAAATGTTCAGCTGGGGGAAAAATTGGCTCTTTTGGCAAACAATATAAGGAATGTTGTATATCTAATTAATATTTGTCCCTAGAAACTTTAAGAATGAGTCTAAAAATGGATCTTTAAAACCTTTATTGTGGCCATACTTTTATGAAAAGCGTCCCACTGCAATAAAACACCTCAAGTTGCTGTGGCAGTAAAGGGAACAGTTCCTTGACCACATTTTTCCTGAATGACAACAGAGTTTCTTTCAGGCAACAACAGTTAGTCATTAATGGCCCATTTTGAGCAGAACGTGGTCTTCCCAGCACGTCCAAACCAGTGGATTAATTTAATGTAATTATGTAGTAGAAATCCAATATTGTGTGTAAATGATACTGTTTCTTGCCACAGAACTTGGAAATTGCTGGTAATTGCATCTCCAGAAAAGGTCTAGCTTCATTTACTGTGCAAATGACACAAAGGGTATTTAAGGAGCAAAAATGTCAGTAGGCTTTGACTCTGTATCGGTTCGTGAGGTTAATTACATACTTTTCCGTGGGGGAAAAATAAAATACCCTACATTAAAAACCAGAGCAAAATCCCGAAGGCAAAATCCTCTTTTCCCACACCCCAGGAGTTCTTTCAGATTGTTTTTGTTTCCATTCAAATGTGTTTAATTTTATCCAGTGTAATGCAGAAGATATGTGATTAATAGGTATAGAATGTTATTCCTGAGGGCTTTACCGGAACTAGTGGTACAGGACTTTGGAACTAATGAAGCGGGGGTGGGGGTGGGGTGGCGGAGGCAAGGTTTCTAAATTTAGAACAAAGTAACTTAATATGAATGTGGGAGAGAGTGTAAACTACAGGTAAACTTTAGTCCATGCTTAGTGGCAATGCTCCAAAATGTGTTCATCAATTGCAATGAATGTACCTCACTAATGAAGGATGTTGTTAATGTGGGAAAATGTGGGAAGTGTGGGGAGCGGGGCATATGGGAATCCCCTATATTTTTTATATAACATTTATGTAACCTAAGTATCTTGAAAAAAATATGTATATATAT
Organism: Cabassous unicinctus; assembly: GCA_029593785.1. NCBI lineage: Eukaryota > Metazoa > Chordata > Mammalia > Cingulata > Chlamyphoridae > Cabassous > Cabassous unicinctus. The sequence continues at coordinate 9,878 of JAQZBX010044204.1, forward strand.
ATATGTGTGTGTGTGTGTGTGTGTATGTAATATGGTGGCATTTTTGGGACACTGGAATTGTCCTGAATGACGTTGCAGTGATGGATATAGGCCATTATATGTCTTGTCATACTTTCAAAAATGTGTGGGAGAGAGTTTAAACTATAATGTAAACTATAATCCACAGTTAGTGGCAATCCTCAAATATGTGTTCATCAATTGTAGCAAATGTACCACATTAATGAAGTATGCTGCTAATGTGGGAAAGTGTTGGAGGGGTAGGGAGTGGGGCATATGGGAATCCCCTATATTTTCTATGTAACATTTATGCAATCTAAGTATCTTTTAAAAAATAAAAGCAAGAACAACAACAACAAAAATATGCATGTGGGGATCAAATAAATAAATATATGCAAAAGGAATCTACGAAAATACAAATTGTTTCATCATCAACAAATATTTATTGACCCCCCCATAATGTGCTTGGCCAGTGGTTATCAAAGTGTGCCGTGCTGGGCAATGTGCAGAATATACTGAGTGAGGTAAGAGGTACTCCCTGCTCTTGGGAGTTTTACACTCTAATTGCAGAGCTAGGACACAAGGTAATGTTAGATAAGAACAGAGCTGTGGCAGACACAGTAAGAGGTCTGAGTGTGTCAAAGGCTGAGATCCCTCCTTCTGCCTGCAGTTGTCCCAGAAAGTTCGTAGATGTGGTGTGATCTGAGCATGCTAGGACTGGAAGAATATGGACCACGAGAATATGGACTTTATGGTATGATTAGCACTGGCATTATTATTCATGATTTCCTGGACTGAAAAGAGATTTGACTGTGCTAAATGTTTGAAGTGCCTGGTATAAACTTTATTCTGCACCCCCCACCAGGTTTTAAAGAAGGAGCGTTAAACCAAAGAGTTTCCATTGTGAAAAAATTTTTAATGAGTTTAGTGTAAATGGTTCAGAAACATAAGGATTCAATTTCCCTTCAAATAAACAGGGATTCCAGACCAAAGGGAAAATATTTGGCCCAGTGGAGCTTGCAGTTTGCCTCAGGAGGCATGTTTGGGGTAGGCGTTGGAGGTCGGTGGGGAAATCAAGTGACAAAGGTGCTGCTATGGTCTTCTCTTTGCCACATGTCAAGCCTGTTCCTACTAAGGCCACTTTTTACTATTCATCAAATTGATTATCGTTCCCATTTTGTTTGATTAAATTACTTTCTCAGGAGAGAAACTGGCCATCTTAATTAGATGCTTCCCTAGAACAACTTAATGGAATCAATTCTTTTTTTGGAGTATGTAGGCACATCTGCATGCTCTGCAAAAATCCCTCCCAGCTTAATTTTATTGCCTGAAGTCTATCAACCCTGGCCTATCCTAGTAAGGCACAGGCTAGTCTAACACTCCCATATTTTTTTCAAGAGAAAACACATTAAAAGAAGATTAAGGGCAGTTTGAAGGGGAAAGAAAGGACACAGACATACATGAAGATATCAATTGGAACATTTACCACAAGAGCAAGTAGAGAACTGATTGTATAAATTATGATATTTCACTGAGTGGACAATTATGTATTTATTTTAAAAATCTGGGTGATGTTTAATTTCATGTGTTACCTTGGCAAAGTTATGGTGTCCAGTTGTTTGGTCAAGCAAACACTGGTCTGATTGTTACTGTGAGGCTATTTCATAAATGGATTTATATCATTTATCAGTTGATTGCATTTACTGCTGATTGCATCTACAATCAACAAAGACGATTGCCTTCAGCAATGAAGGGAGTCTCTTCATCCAATCAGTTAATGGTCTTAAAGCCAGAACTAAGAATGTCAGAGGTCAGAGAGAAGAATAACTATCTCTATTTCAGCCAACCAGCTTCTTCTGGGGATTTCAATGTCTCCTTCATTGAGTTTCCAACTTGCAGCCTGCCCTATAGAATTCAGATTTGCCAATCCCCACAGTCATTATTCCTATAATAAATCTCTCTCTCTCTCTCTCTTTATACATATTATACATAAAGAGAGAGAGAGAGAGAGATAATCTTGTCAGTTCTGTTTCTCTGGAGAACCCTGACTAAAACAATCAGGTAGATATGTATCTGCCAATATGAAAAGATCTCTAAAATAGTTTATCAAATTTTAAGGGCAATGTACAAAGAATTCACTTTTTTTCCTTCTCAATAATTAACTCTGAAATAGAAGGGTAAGTACTTTAATGAAGAAGTAAGTAAAGAAGAAGTATAAGCATTTCTCTTGGGGATGGAGTGTTCTAACTTGGGCAGGTAGTTTGTTTAGGGACTGGGAAGAATAAAACAGAGAAGAAGGAAAAGCCACTCCAAGGGTGTGTTAAGGAGGGGTTGCTGCTGGGGTCAAAGGTGGTTCATTCACTCTGGGGACCCCCTGAGGAAACATGTAAAATGCACCTCAAAACTGTCAGCCCAAGGGACAGACAAGGGAGCATGCATCTGCTGACCCCCATGCCTCACTGGTCAAGGTCTGCCCCGAGGGTGCTGCCTCCCAGGCACTTGCAGTCTTGCAAGTGGAACGTCTGGGCCATTCCTACAAGCAAGTCCCAGCGCAGAGAGGAAGAAGAGCTCCTGGATGCAGGGAGGATGGTGCTGTGAGGTTATGCTTGCACACACATGGTTGTCATGGCAATGGCCAGAATAAAACATGGGCTGAAGGGATATGAGACGGGACATAAAAGATGCCTGATAGGGAATGGGATTCTGATACTTACCCCAGAAGTTGACTTCCTAGAAGAGGTCAAATTTCAGGAATCCCAGGTGGGATTATGACCAAGGGAAGACTTGAAGTCAGCATTGAGATGACCTGCAAAGGGGAAGCCAAAACGGGGCTAAGTGCCCTGATTTCAACATTTCTCACTTGTTGATGTGCTCTGCAGCGGCTAATAGTAGGCGCTCTCCTCTCTCTCTCTCTCTCTCTCTCTCTCTGCTCTATCCTTGTCGCTGCTCTCATTCCTCCCTGGAGGCCTCTATCTAAGCTTCTGTGGCAGATTCAGCCTCCACTACCTCAGTCTACCACTCCCAAGCCCAATTCATCCTCCACATCCTCCATAGACCCTGGCTACCTCCTGCTTACCCAGCCACCAACTCTGTATTTAAACACACATGGCCACATATCTAGGTATATTTGGGGGATTTACATCTTTTTTTTTTTTTTTTAATATTTATTTTATTTACTTACCACCCCCCCCATCATTGTTTGCAGTCACTGTCTGCTCTCAATGTCCATTTGCTGTGTGTTCTGTGTCTGCTCGTCTTCCTTTAGGAGTAACCGGGAATGAACCTGGGACCTCCCAAGTGGAAGAGAGGCACTCAATCACCTGAGCCACCTCAGCTCACTGGTTTGTTGTGTCTCTCATTGTCTTTCCTCTTTGTGTCTCTTTTGTTGTGTCATCTTGTTGCATCAGCTCACCGCACCTGCCTGCCACGCCAGCTCACCCTCTCCAGGAGGCACCGGGATCGGAACCCAGGACCTCCCATGTGGTAGGCAGGAGCCCAGTTGCTTGAGCCACATCTGCTTCTGGGGATTTACATCTTGTTTGTTCAACTGGAGGCAAAAGCCATGAATTGTATTTTCTTTGCCTCCATCAATTGCTGGTAAAGCCATTATCGGTAACAGGTGTTCAATAAATATGTGGCTGACTGCTGATGTAGGCGGCATTCTACAAAGCAGGAAGAGCAGTTGATTTCAAGGCAAATGAATGAGTACAAGAGCACAGTGTCTTTCATGTGTAACAAAGTGGCTAAATCTGCTTATCCTCATGAAGACAATGAATAGACGATGGCCAGCTTGGGTAAGCAAATTCTACTCATGATCCAAAGCTTATTTTCACAGGGACATTTCTGGTAAAGCCCTGAGTTTAGGCTGCCAAGATAAGAATGTGCATTAGCCCTTAAAGAGCATGACAATAAAAGTGAAATGGGAAAAATATACCTTAGAGCAAAGAATACAATGTGCTCATTCTAGGAGATAAAAGTCACGAGTTACTAGAATAGTCAATTATCTCCTCCTGTCCCGACCTTAATGTTTCAGTCAGCTTCTTGGGTAAGGAAAGGTTACTACTGCAAACCAGTACTTACAGTTCTCCTTTTCCTGCATATATGGAAGGAATACACTTTTGGACCCTTTTAAATGTAGGTAGCCTGGTTACTTCGTTTGGCCAATGAAATGTTTGTGGAATTGATGCCAGTCACTTCCAGGCAGAAGTGCCCAATTCCCCAAGCTCTCTACTCTTGCTGCAACAATCATGGGAGCAGGTAGTCAAATAGAGATGCAGTCAGATTGGAGCAGGGAGAGCATTTACTCAGACGGTATTTCTTGAGCACCAGCCGTATGCACAGCACTGCTAGACACAGGCTGTACATTGGTGCACAAGGCAGACAAATGTCTGCTGTCATGCACTTTCCTGTCTGGTGGGCAGAAATCTATTTTGTAAGTTACAGAAATCGTTATTTAATTGTGGTTGTGACGTGTTATGGAGGGAGGCAGATCGTGTCAAGAGAGCACATGACACAGGCATCCTGAGGTTTGAGGTTTGATAGGGGGATTGGTTTAAGAGCGAGTAGGAGTTACCGATTAAAGAATGTTCCAGGTAAAGGTTCTGAGGCAGGGAAGGTGTAGTGAATCTGAAGAAAAAAAGAAGGCCATTGTGGCTGGAAGAGGAAGCAGGAACAATTCATCAGGCTTGTGAAACGAATAGAAACCAGACTGTGTAGGGCCGTATGGACTCTGCTATAAATAAAAAGATCTAGGTATTTTATTCCAAAACTTATGATGAGCATTCTTGAAACAAATAATGGTCACTTACCACGCTCCTATCATATTTTTCTTTACCCCAGCAGCCCTGTGGAGCAGCCCTGAGTACTTCCTGGTCAGGAGAGCGTTAAGAAGGTTGAGAGACTGAGCAACTGTTCCTTTCGCAAGGTCTGTGAGTGATTCCCCCACTGATCTGGTAGCCACTGCCACCTTCTGCCACACCAGGGCAGGGCTCCTTGGCAGAGACCAGGATCTGTTCTGGCTGGAATAGGCAGCAAGGGATTTGTTACGGATATTAAATAGCATATGGAATCACACAGAAGGCTAGAGAAACAGATTTTCAGTTGTGTTTCCAGGAAGAACTCCCCAAACTATGTCACAAAACTAGTCTATTGTCATATAATAAAGTACTTGGCTGGTCTTCATCTCTGTTCCTGGGAAATACCCTCTAAGTCTTTGGAAATTCCCACAATCTGAGCTTTCCAGACCATACCTGGTAGTTCATATGCTAATGAGATGACTCAGGGTGGAGCCACCCACACATGTAGTCTTATGGTGGGTGGTGGCCATGCCAGAAAGACCAGCCACATGATTGGGGGCAGTGAGGCATTTGCACCACGTTGTATCAGCCTGACTTCAGGGGAGTGGAGGGAGGGCTAGAGATTGAATCAAACCACGTGGCCACTGATTCAATCAAATTGTTCCTAGGTAATTAGACCCAATAAAACCCCGGTGCTTCCCTGATGCGTAAAACCCATTGCTCTACTAGAAGGGTGATGTTCTGACCCCACAGAAAGAGGACATGGAAGCTTCACTTGGGACTTTCCCAGACCTCATCCTATGCGTCTCTTTTTTTGGCTTCTGAATTGTATCATTTTGCTATAATAAAACTGTAGTTGTAAGTATAGCACTTTTCTGAGTTCTGTGAGTCATTGTAGTAAATTACCAAACATGAAGGGGTAGTGGGAACCCCCAAATTTGTAGTCACTTGGTCAGAAGTGCGAGTGGCTTCAGGTCCCCCAAATCTGTGGCTTGTGTCTGAAGGGCAATCTTGTAGAGAATTGTGCCTTTAATCTGTGGAGTCTGACCTGCCTCTAGGTAGTTAAGCATCAGAATTGCATTGTAGTCGGTGTCACCAAGAGAGCTGCTGCCCCTGACACGCCCACATGCCGAGGACACTGCCTATTGTAATTGGAAGTGCTGCCATAGCTGCTGGCTCAAAACCACACACATCAGGAAATAAGATGTCACATGACCTTCCTCTCTCCCCTTGCAAATTCAAAGCTTGTGCAAATATAAGAGATCAGCAGAAAATAAATCACACCCAGAACCTAGTTTCAAGGGAGGATGGGAAAAATTGTTTTAACTTTGTAGCCTTTGCAGTAGGGAGAATCCACTAGAAGAAGGTTGAAAGAGATGTTGAGTGTACAATTCACTGTATGTGTCGTACCACACATCAGAAGAATCAAGTTTGGCAAGTGGACTCCTCAGTTTTGAAAGTCTTCCAATTCTCAATTTCATGTGTATTGTGAATGTAATTAATATCATTGACTTGTACTCATGAAAGTGGTTAAAATGGGAAATTTTGTGTAGAATTTATGCTACCACAATAAAAACTTTTTAAGAAAAGAATGAAACAACAGCAGAAGTATACATTTCTCCATTTCTTTTGCATTTGGTTAAAGCATGTGCTTTTATGTCTATTACTTGTTTTAGGAACATGAGAGGTTTTAAGAGGGCAAGTTCTTCATTAGAGATGAACTTTGTCAGAATCCAGCACCCATATACTACACTATACATATTGGTTTATTACACCAATGCTACTTATTTCATTGAGTTCCTCTATAACAGGGGTTCTTAACCTTTTTTGTTCCATGGACCCCTTAGCCAGTCAGGTGAAAACCACAGACCCGTTACTAAGTCCACACTATACTGTGTATTATTTAATAAATATAGCACACTCACACCAACACGTCCCCACAAGAATAATGTTTTTTTGAAATCAAGCTCACTGCCCCCTTGTTAAGAACCCCTGCTCTATAATGTAGTTGCTCTGGACTCTTGGGAAGGTTTAAAGGGGAGTGTGCTCAATGCAGTTGGGATGAGCTGCACTGAGTGTTCAGTTTCAGGAACAGAGGCCAGTAGATATTTCACACTTCCCTGGGCCTATATTCTTCTTTTCCATGACTACTTGGACAGAGCTTTTATGACCCTCTTACTTTCTCCATTTCCTTTCTCTTAGGCTGCTTTTGTGATCAGGATATGTTTAGATAAAGCTTTAATTCTCAGGATTTTGTGTGAGTCTTGATGTTTTCCTGGTGCTGGGTGCAGGGGTGGTGTTATCCATGTTAGGAAAATGTAGTGGAGTATCTGGGGACTTTTCAGGCTCAGGTAGATGTGTTCTGTATGTTACACCTTCCCCAAAAGGAGACAAGTTCACTGGAAGAGAATCCTAAAGACCAAGATCTGCATAACGGGAGTGAAGATCTGAGAGGCAAGCTTGTTCTTACACCCTTGCTGATAACTCAGTGCATAGCTGAGTCATGCATCGTCATGCATGGCTGCCATGACGATGGCAGGGGCTAAGTGTGAGGGGTTGCGGAAAAGTGTGGAGAAGGCCAAGAACCTAGATGAAGCGTTGTCTAATTTTTATTTATTTGATCTTAGATTAAGAGATGGCATTGGTGCAAATATTCTTGCTGTCCTGATTTTGTGATAATCAGGGTAGGCTAAACATTTGCTATATTAGAAACCATGCATGTGTCCCCAGACCTAATTTGTCTCCCTAGTTCTGGGTTTTAGAATGCTGGTGATAAACTAAGCCTGATTTATTATATGACCATCCTGTATGGGAAAAAACTGTAACTTTGGGTATCTTTGGTCAACCTTAAGAGATATAGCAGGGGGGCGGATGTGGCTCAAATTGTTGGGTGTCCATCTCTCATAGGGAGGGACCTGGGTTTGATACCCAGGACCTCCTGGTAAAAAGAAAAAAAAGAAAAATATAGAAGGTGTGTAGGCCACCAGGCCCCATGCGCAGGTGCGCCGTGCGGCCCCGCAAACCACGCAAGATGATGACGTAACAGGAGAGTGACACAAGGGAGAGCCAAGACAAGATGCACCTAAAAACCAGGAACTAAGGTGGCACAGGTGGTAGATGCCTCTTTCCCACATCAGAGGTTCCGAGGATCAAATCCCAGTGAAGACAGGAGGAGAAGGATGAGAAGAGAGGGCAGGAAACGGACACAGAGTCGCCCAGCGAATGGACACAGAAACAGCAAAAATGGGGGGGGGAGGGTAAAAATGGATAAAAGTAAGTAAATAAATAAATAAATCCTTTAAAAAAATGTATAGGGAGGGAGATATGGACTATAGTTAGTAGTAATATTTTGACGATGCTCTTTCGTGATTTGTTAACAAATGTTTCACAACAATATGGGGTGTTTGTGAGGGGGTAATGTGTGGGAGCCCTGTATGATGTTATGCATGTTTGTTTTGTAAGTTCACAATGTTTACTGAACACTTATAGTTTATGTGTGTTCATGTATGAATGATATACTTCAATAAATTGTTTAAAAAAAAAAAAGAGATGGCATTGACTGCACCTAAGATCCTTCACTCAAGAATGGGGGTCTCTGTGTTCTCTGTTACCTTGGGATCCCAGAGAGGCCTTGGCTGCAAGGGGAGGGACTGTACAGCCAAGAGAAAACTTTCATTCCTTCTCCCTCCAGCAGTTATATGAGCATCCAATCGGCCCCAGTGTTTGGAAATGTCAGAGTAAATGCAGCAACTTAAAAGTCCTAGCAAGGTGGTGGTGGTGGTGATGATGATTGTATTAGTTAGCCAAAGGGGTGCTAATGTGAAATACCAAAAATGGGTTGGTCTTTATAAAGGGTATTTATTTGGGGTAGAAGTCCACAGATACCAGGCCATAAAGCGTTAAGTTTCTTCTCTCACCAAAGTCCATTGCCACGTGTTAGAGCAAGACAGCTGCCGGCGTTTGCCAGGGTTCAGGCTTCTGGGGTTCCTCTCTTCCCGGGGCTGCGTTTCTCTCCGGGCTTAGCTCCTGTTTCCTCCACAATGTCAGCTATAGACAATCAGGTGAACGGCTCGCTTCTCTTCTCCTGGGGCCTTCTCTCCAACATCAAAACTACTTCTCAAAAAACTGCTTCAACTCTGTTCTTTGCTTTGCCTTTTATATTCGATTCCCCATCCACCAAGGGGTGGGGCTCAACGCCCTACTGACATGGCCCAGTGAACGCCCTAATCATAACTTAATCATGCCCAGATTAACAGATCAGTTTACAAGCATGATCCAATTACATTTTTGGAATTCATAATTACATCAAATTGGCCAACGGCTACAATGATGATGATGATGATAATATCAGAATCTAGCATTCATTGAGTGCCTGGTATGTGCAGACACTATAATAAGCACCTGCCATGCATTATCTTATTTAATCATCACAAAAACTTTCCGGGTTACATGTTATTATTATAACTTCTATTTTACAGAAGATAGGTTTGCAGATGTTCAGAGTCACACAAGTAAGTAGTTGTTCGAGGAGATCCGTGCTTAAACTCCTCCCCACCCCCAATGCTGCCATAACATTCACCACATAATTAACTTTTTTCCTGTCCTTATGGAAAACAAATGAGATTTGTAAAGTATGACTCTTGCCTATTGTCTCGTGTAAATTACACCAAGAGCTATGTACACCTTTTCCAGAAAGATAAATTTCATATAATACAACAAATGAAGCAAACAATTATTGTGAAATTCCTGTGAGAAAGCTTCCAAATAAACTTACTCCTTAATATTGTTAGTAAAGACCTGAGAAGAAGCTTCCAAATTCATTGAACCTGTTGCAGATTAGACAATAGAGGTCTGAGAGGGTGTCATCCCTGCCAGTTGTTTTTGCCCCAAGGAGGATCATAAAAAGAGGCAGAATCCCTGCTTTGAACCTGACACTTGGATATGAGTAAAGCCTCATGTTTTACCCTCCCCAAAATGGAGGGTTTGGAACTCCTTGGACTTCTGTACAAGAGGAGCCAGCCCTCTAGCACTGATGACACCAACGTGGACAAGGCCTGAGAGCTGTTTAAAACTCTTTTAGGTAAGGCGCACAGACACAGACAGAACCCTTTGTCCCTCTCTTGTGGTCCTAAAATTTCCACTTCATTGCTTATTTGAAAAGAAACAAATTTAACCTCCCCAGAAGATGGTGGAACTCCTTATACCAGCCAGGTGGCCCAAGTGACAACTGAGCTCATCTCCTAACCACTCAATTTATTGGGAAATCTCCTATCCTAGTATATTTCTGGCTTTGTGACTTTGATCGAATCATTTCCTTCAGCTAGAATGCCTTCCACTTACTTCTGTGATTGCTAGTGTCTCTAATACCTGGCATTTATATAATCATAAGGAAGGAAAATAAGTGTTACTGAATGCCTGGATATGCTGGGAACTATGCTAGTTATTTCCACATAATTTTTTTCACTGATCCTCACAGCCTTCCCTTGTCCTTTCAGCATTTGACAGTTTATGAAACTAAGGCTTAGAAGGTTAAATAACTTGTCTAAGGTCACCCAGCCAGTTAGTGATGCCAGAATTAGAGGCCAGATCTGATTGACTCCAAAGTCCATGCTCTTTTTGGGTATGAATATTTTGACTTCCCATTTAGAGTCAAGCTCTTGGATGGTGGGAAACCTGTCTTTTTTTTTTTTCCCAAAGATTTATTTATTTATTCCCCCCTTGCTGCTTGTGTTTGCTGTGTCCATTTGCTGTGTGTTTTTTCTGTGTCTGCTTATCTCCCCCTTGCTGTGAGGTCCTGCTGAATCAGCCCATCGCACTGCGCGGGCCGGCCTGCCCTCACAAGGAGGCCCTGGGAAGCGAACCCGGGATCTCCCATATGGTAAACGGAAGCTCTATTGATTGAGCCACACCCGCTTCCCGAGAAACCTGTCTTATTCATAGCTATACATACTCCTTATTGGCTCCCACCACCAAGATCTTGGAATAGATCCTATCGGTTCTCAGTAATTATATGTCATTGTTTGAATACTTGGCATATGAAAGAGACGTTGAACCTAAGTATCTGAGACCTGAGACATAACATGCTGAGGAATTACAAGGATGCACTGCAAAATACATGTTACAGTGGAACTAAAGGAGTCCAAATCAATAGGGAAATGATGGTGGATCTTAGTTGAGAATCTTTGCCATTAGGCTTTGGGGAAACCACTGATTATCCAGTTAAGTCATTGATTAATAAAGTAGATTAAATCCATGAAAAAATTCAGGCAATGAGAATGTTATTTCTTAAAAACTGTCCTCAGAAAAGCTGGGTGTTGTCATCCTAGTCTTTAAAGGCCTTTGAAACAATCTCCAGTTCCTTAATTGTTTGAGTGGCAGCACATTTTCAAGGGAAAATTAAACAATTTCCTTAACTCTAAAATAAAATTTTATTTTTCTTTACAACTCAGGAGACTTCTTTCTGTTTGTATTTCTTTTCATCAAAATTCTTAGGAGTGCAATTAAGAAAGGATTCTGTGTAAAATACAAATTCAAATAGGCAAAGAAAATCCTAAATTGGTCTTTCACACACACTACCTTTAACGACACTTTCAGGGAGCTACAAGTCCCTGTCTTCATCTTCTCTTTGAAACTATGTTTTTTGGGAACAAATTGTCTCAGAGACTTACGAAGTTTCTGTTCCTTTAGAATGTGCCCTACCAAAATCTCCCCTATTTCTAGCTACTGAATTCATGGAATGAGGAGTTTAGTGCCAAAATTCTC
>JAQZBX010044205.1:0-21431 GCA_029593785.1 Cabassous unicinctus
GGTAAAAGTTTATATTTACAAGGCACTGAAAACTACAACTCAAGGTTACTTCCTCTTCAAAGTCTGTTGCCACTTGTTGAAGCAGGCCTAGTTTCTCCTTCCTTCTTCCACTTAAGACTCCTTGAGACCAGCTTTTTCTGATCTCAACTGCAGGCTGGCATAGGGTTTATCTCTCCTTCTGGTGCCTTATCTATTTGAGCATTCTCCGTTCTTTTACATGACAGGACTAAAATTACCAAGTTCTCTCCCTTTGGTATCTTCTTCTCTGGGTGACTTTTTCTGTGTGTGTACATTTATATAACCCAAGGGGGTGGGAAATTAATGCTGAGTCATGCCCAACTGATGTGTTCTAATCAATGACCCTAAAATGACTTAATTCAGTAAACTTTAAGCCTTTGAATTTAATACAGTCAAAGGGTATCATCCGGGAGGAACAGACCAGTTTACAAACATATTCAATATCTGATTTGGGAATTTTTAAATAATATCAAACTGCTTCAGGTATTAATATCCTAAGTATAGTTTCTCCACATGATGTAGGTTCAACATTGTCATCTTGCTGCAAGATGCAAAATTTGGAAATCATTGACCTCTCATTCCGTCAAGAACCAATTCCCTGACTAATCTCTTTATTTGATACTTGCTTTATAGTGTCTTCACGTAGGCATTCATTTTTTTTCTCAAGATATAGTTATTCTACCTTTGAGCATTGATCCTGTAGTACTATACTCAGATTTAAGAAATGGGCATGCTTGCTTTCTGTTTGTGTTTTGGGAGATGCTTCCTATCAGATTAGATCACTTTTAATGTGATGAACATTTTTAGCTTTAATGAATTTTTTTTCATTTAAAATGTTTTGTGAAATACCATTCATGCATGAACATACAGAAACAATAAGTATATAGTAAAAGTGAACTTACAAAACAAACATGCATAACATCATGCAGGGCTCCCATAAATCATCTTACCACCAACATCTTTCATTGTTGTGAAATATTTGTTACAAATTATGGAAGAGCATCAATATATTACTAATAACTACAGTCCATATCTTACATTTGGAGTATTTCCCCAACCCATTCTATTATTTAAATTCTGTATTAGTAATATGTATTTGTCATAGTTCATGAGAAAGCATTCTCATATTTGTTCTGTTAACCAGAGTTCCACAGGATTCACTACTAAACAGCCCCATGCTTATTTGTAAAATCCATTCAAAGTGTATACTCAGTGGCTCTAATTTTGATCACAGAGATGTACTTTCATAACCTCAGTCAATTTTAAAATGTTTTTGTTACTCCAAATTATAAGGGAAGTGTCAGGACCCAAACCCCATCGGCAGAAACCCACAGCTTTAGGAAAATAAACTCCCCTAAGTCCCTTTCTCCCTTCCTCGCCCCCCTTTTTTCTCCATGGAATCCACCTCAAGAAGATAAGCACTCCTTGCCTGCCCCTTTGAATTGAAATTTACAACTCTAAACAGATAATGACTCTTTTCCTCCCTAATGGACTTCTGCTTTTAGGAAGATAAGCTAACCTTGCTCCTCTGCATTTGTAACCCTGCCTGCCCACTTGCTCAGGAATTTGCCCACTTAGTGTTCCTATATAAACTTATGAAATGAAACTGGAAAACAGCGCTCAGATTTTTTGGAGACTTGACTCTCCTCTGCACCCATGTGTAATAAAATGTTGTTCTTCTGTACCCCCAAGAGTGCCACTTGGGCTTCTCTCTACCGGTCACAACATTTGGTTCTCTGACCAGGAAAACCCAATCAAGCAGGCCCATTGTGCCTCTGGCTTGGGGCTGATGGGAATGGCCAATGGCGATCTTTGAGTGAATGAGGTGGGCGCTGCCTGTCCTCTTGACAGGACCTCCTTCTGAGGCAGTCCCCGCAGGCCATGTCCCTACACCCTGGCCTGACTTAGTGGGGAGGTGGACTGAAAAGTGCCAGAAGACTCTGGAAAGGTAAGGCCCCAGGTGCCAAGTCCTCAGTCAGGCCAGTCTCTGGATGGAAGATGAGACTGATCACCTCCTGAAATCTCAAGTACCAAGATTCCAGAATATGGCAATCCCTGTGGGAGAGACAGCATAGCCTCTGAGTGACTGTGTGAGTGAGGACAGCAGAGGATTGTGTCTGCTGTACCAATTTGTGACTCCAAAGCTTTATGCTATGGAGGTTGTGTGGGCCCTAACCTGTTTTTTGCAGCTACACAATATGGCATAACGGCCTCCTGAAATTTAACTGGGTGCCTTAGCTAAGATGAACTGAAGTTCTCATGAATGACACAGACAGGTGGGCATCTGAAGGGCCTTTAAAGAGGTGACCCCTTCCCTTGTCTGTCTTGTGCCACCAACACAGGCTATGGGCTCCTCACAGTCAAAACCTACCATCTTAAACTGCATGCTCAAGAATTTCAAGAAGGGTTTTTCCAGAGATTATGACATATGGATGAACCCCAGCACCCTCTGAGCCTTATGTGAAGTAAAGTGGCTCACTTTTACTGTTGACTGGCCCTTGGAAGGAACCCTGGATATAGCCAGTGTCCATACAGTGTGGCTGGTGGTCACAGGAACTCTTGGCAACCATGATCAGTTTCCCTACATCGACTCTTGGTTGGAGATAGCCAAGACTCTGCCCCCTTGGGTTCAATTGTGTGTTGGAAAAAAGGGACAGAGAAGGGTCTTGGTTGCACAGAGAATGGGGCTCTGGAAGCCAGTCATTCATCAAGGGTCCTTGGAGGAGGGCCCACCACCCACACCACCACCACCATATGCTGTGGCTCCTCTAGCTTCTCCTCCTAGCCTGGGAGTGCAGGCAGATCTCCCAGAAACATCCCCAGCTTTGGTCTCTCCTCTTAGCCCAGGAGTGCAGGCAGGTCTTCCAGAAACACCTCCACCTTTGGTCCCTCCTGGAACATCAAACCACTCTGAGGAAAGCCCTGCAACCCCACTACCAAGGAGGCTCCCATCAGCACAACCTGCATTACAGATGGCCCTCTGTGAAACACAGGGTCTGGCCCAGATTGGCTAGAATGGGACTATCCAACCCGTGAAGCCTGTATTATACTACCAGCCCCTTACAACTACAGAACTTTTAAACTGGAAGCACCACACCCTCTCCTACTCAGAAAAGCCCCAGACCCTTATTGATCTCATGGAATCCATTTTCTAAACTCATCATCCTACTTGAGATGATTGCCACCAACTTCTCCTGACTTTGTTTAATACAGAGGAGAGAGGGTGGATTCTGATGAAAGCCCAAAAGTGGCTGCAGGAGCAGGCCCCTACTGGCATCTTAAACCCAGAAGATTGGGCATGAGAAGTGGCACCAGAAGTCCAAGTGAACTGGGAATTCAACACTGACACTGATCAGGGATGGGCTGTACTCCAGCAATGTTGGGAAGTACTCCTCCATGGGGTCTGAGAAGGGGCAAAACAACCCACAAACATGACAAAGACAACTTTAGTTACTCAAAAGCCCACTGAATCTCCAGGAGATTTCTGTGAACGGCTTTGCAAAGCCTTCAGAATACACATTCTTTTTGACCCAGGAACTCTGGAAAAACAGAGGATGGTGAATGCTGCCTTTGTTGCACAGGCAGCAATGGACATTAAAAGAAAGCTCCAAAAATTAGAAGAATTCATGGGCATTAACATCTCTCAACTACTGGAAGTCACCAAAAAAGTATTCATCAGTCGAGATGAAGCTGCCGAAAAAGAAACCAAGAAGTGAATAAAAAGTCATGCCTCCCTACTGGCAGCAGCCTTGGGAAATCCTGACCCCACCAGATGAGAAGAACCACCTCAAAAAGAGGGGACAAGCACCAGAAAGGTGCCTCTGGCCAGAGATCAATGTGCCTAATACAAAGAAAGTGGACACTGGAAAAATAATTGCCCCCAAAAGACTCAGGCACATAGAGGGAGCATCCCTAAAGGGAAATACTGTCCTGAGCCCCAAGACCATCTGCTCAGGCTGGTAGGGCTCAACCCTGAATGGGGCAACAGGGTTCACTGGAAATTGGCCCCCATGAGCCCATGGTCAAAGTACAAGTTGGGGACCAGTCAATGACTTTCATGTTGGACACTGGCATTGAACATTCTGTGGTCACAATCCCCATCACTTCCTTTAGTGGAAAAACTGCTAATATCATAGGAGCAACTGGGGGCCAGTCAAGCTAATGGCCTTTTGCCAGTCAAGAACTTGCCAGCTTGGGTGGCCATGAAGTGACTCATGAATTTCTCTACCTGCCTGAATGTTCTGTTCCACTGCATTGTAGGGACCTCTTAACCAAACTGGGAGCCCTGATTACCATAAAATATGAAGGGCCAGCAAGCTTAAGCCTCGGGACCAGCCTCACTTTCCTTCTCACCATACCCCAAGGCAAAGAATGGAGACTTCATGAGGAAGAAAGTTCAGGTCAGAATATAGAAAAACTGCTGGAACTTTCCCCCCAGGTTTTGGCAGAAAAAAAACCCATCCGGAATGAAATGGAAGCATGCACCCATCATTATCGACCTGAAGCCTAGAGTGGTCCTGGTTCAGCCCAGGCAGTATCTAATGCCCCATGAAGTGCAATTAGGTGTAGTTGAACATATAAATTGCCTGAAGAGAGAGGGAATTCTAATCAAATGACAGTCACCCTGGAACACTCATTATTACCAGTAAAAATACCAGATGGGACTGGATATCTACCAGTGCAGAATTTACGAGCTATTAATAACGCCACTCTCACCTTACATCAGGTTGTTCCCAACCTGTACACTTTGTTAAGAGAGCTGCTGCCTGAAACTGCCTGGTTCACTTGCCTGGACCTGAAAGATGCTTTCCTCTGCCTGGAGCTGCCCCCCCCTCAAGCCAGCCTCTGTTTGCCTTTGAATGGGAAGATCCCAAAACCTGGCAGAAAACTCAGCTAACCTGAACCCAGTTTCTGCAGGGCTTCAAAAACTCCCCTACCATTTTTGGGGAAGCCTGGGCAGCAGATTTGGTCACCTACCCCAGGAAGACTGGAGGTGTGCCCTCTAACAATACGCAGATGATCTCCTACTTGCCAGTGAAATAGAAGAGGACTGCTGGAGAGGGACCCAGACTCTCCTACAACTTCTAATGCAGACTGGTACAAAGTGTCTTGGAGAAAGGCCCAGATCTGTAAATAGCAGGTCAAGTACCTGGGGTTCAGCATCACAAAAGGGCATCGGACTCTCAGACTCAAATGAAAGAAAATGATCTGCACCATCCCTACGCCCACCACAAAAAGAAAACTTCATGGGTTCTTTGGGGTTGCAGGGTTCACCCACATCTGGATTCCCAGGTTTTCAGCCATAGCCAAGTCCCTTGATAAAGTTCTGGCAGGTCCAAAAAAAGAGCCTCTTGCCTAGGGAGAAGCTCAACAGGGGGCCTTTCAAAACATCAAAAGATAACTCAGCAGAGCCCCTGCCTTGGAACTCCCAGATGTGACTCTAAACTTTAACCTGTTCATGTATGGAAAGAACAAAGTAGCATTGGGGGTTGTCACACAAACAGTCAGCCCCTGGCAAAGACCCATTGCTTACCTCTCCAAGCAGTTGGACTCTGTGGCTACAGGGGGGCCACCCTGCCTGAAACCCCGACCGCAACTGTAACCTTCATCAAAGAAGCTGACAAATTATCTCTCAGACAGGCAATTCATGTTATGGTGCCACACACAGTCACTGCCCTAATTAACTCACATGAGCATGGGTGGATATGGAATCCCCGGCTCACACATTACCAAGGTTTACTCTGTGAAAACCCCAGAGGGACAATAGAAACAGCATGCAGTCTAAACACTGCCAACTTTTTGTCAGATGAGGAAGGGGATCCTGAACATTACTGTGTTGAAGTAACTGAAGAAGTTTATGCCTGTCATCCCAACCTCCAAGACAAGACTCTCCCTTCACCAGATCAGACACTATTTACAGATGGAAGCAGTCTTGTTAAAAATGGGAAAAACCTTGCTGGATATGCAGTCACCACTACTGAATGGATGGTGGAAGCAGTGTTTCTACCATGGGGATGGTCTGCACAACGAGCAGAATTCTGGGCACTGGTCCGAGCTCTGCAGCTAGCTGCCGGGCAAGTGGTAAACATTTACACTGGCTCTAAGTATGCATTTGCTACTGTTCATATCCACAGGGCAATTTATAAAGAAAGAGGTCTCCTAACTGCAGGGGGAAAGGAAATCAAAAACAAAGAAGAAATCCTCCAACAGTTAGAAGAAATCTGGAAACCCAACAAGGTCATCATCATCCACTGCCAGGGATATCAGAAAGGAATGGATATAGTTGCTCAAGGAAACAGGATAGCCAACAAAGCAGCTCAGCATGCAGCTGAAGGAACTCACAGAATATGAGTCCTGGAATTAACACCACAGCTTTCCCTCTTAGGATAAGAGACTGATCAACTAAGCTATTCCTGGGAAGAACAGGAGTGTACTAAAAGAGAAAGGGGAAGTCAAACCCCAGAAGGAATTTGGTTGCTTCTAGATGACTGGATTTTTGTATCAAAAGGAGCAACTCATGCTCTCATCCAGCGATACCACCAACTAACCCATCTAGGAAAACTGCATTAGAATTCTTCCTCGGGAGATACTACTACATAGCCTGGAAAACTTCTCTCTGTCAAGTCTTTCCCCACTTGCACCAAAAAGGCAAGAGAAGTGACTAAACTTTTACTTTGAGAAATCATTCCATGACACAGGTTGCCACTGTCAATTGGAAGTGACAATGGCCTAGCCTTTGTGGCTGCCATAGTCCAAGAGCCAGCAAAAATGTTAGGAATCAAGTGGAAGCCCCATACTATTTACAGGCCCCAGCGTTTAGGAAAGTTGAACACATGAATTGAACCCTCAAAGCCACCCTAGCAAAATTCTGCCAAGAAACTGGTCTCCCCTGAGTAGACTTATTTCCTTTGACCATTCTCTGAGTTAGTTGCACGTCAGGACCCACAGGTTATTCAGCCTCTGAAATTCTATTATTGCAGCCACCCCCAATTATCTAGGTCTTCAGAGGAAATCTCAAACTTCTGGGGGAGGCTAGCCAAGATTCCATTCTCCAGCAGTTGGGGAAAACTCTAGCTGAAATACATATAAGTATTTTGTCCTGGAATCCCATCCCTCTGGGACACCCAGTGCACCCCCACCAGACAGGGGAACTAGTCTGGGTCAAAGACTGGAAAAAAGAACCCCTCCAGCCTTCCTGGAAAGGACCACATACAGTGATCCTTGTAACTCCTACTGCTTTTAAAGTTACAGGCATCATCCCTTGAATCCATCATTCCAGGGTCAAGAAGGTACACCTCAATAAACAGCAGGACAACTGGACAGCCCAACCCATACCTAGCCACCCCTTGAGAGTGTGAGTCACCTGGGAATCCCAAGCACCAAGATCATCAAATGCCTGCTGAATGGACTCCTGCTCCTGGTGGATCCTGTGCTTATATGGCCTGCTCACCTTGGTATTTGGAGTTGGACTCACTGCTGTGGCCCCTGAAGACTGGACTGTTGAGAATAGAGCCCTAATTGCAATTGCTTACTGGTATAATAGGATGCTTCTGTGCCTTGACTTCCTTGTCCTTCCCTTCCTTGACCCCTTCCTAGGAGCCAATACCCACCCCCAAAATCTATGGCAGCTGCAAATTAGTCAAAGCTGTGGCAAACAATCCATGCTGAATGCTTCAGTCCCATTTTTGGCAGGTGCAGCTGCAGCCTCTGTAATATTTGATGATTGCAGGGCAATCCAAGATCATGCTCCTTATACCTTGCTGGTTGTCCCATACCCCCACACCCCATACCTGCCCCCAGGAGAGGGTGTAGGGGTTGCAATTATGGGAGTTATGACAAATACTTCTGCCAAGACCACCAAAAGGGAGGAAGATTCTGCCATTCTTGGAGCTTGCTGGTAGGTGCAACTGCTCCTGGAAGGGGGTCCCACCTACTTCTCCGTATCTCCTACAGAAAATCCCTAGACCAGCAGAGTGTGGCATAGAAACCTTTGACCCCATAAATCTCATCTTATTAAACATTACCACTGGATGAGAAAATACCTTTTTAAACGCCCAAACAGGACTAAAACTAGAAATTGGAATGTATAACCCATTGGGGCCGGACCCAGGAGACCTCATACTGGTCCAACTGATCCCCATAATCCAACCCCTAGAGAAAATACTGATGAAAAATATCAATAAAGCCATCCGGATGCTAAAACCCAAAGTTAGAGCAGCCCCCCACAATGTTCTTTTGAACCAGTTTTGAAATTTCCACCAACTCCTAAATGAATCTCAGCCTGACAAAGCTGCCTTCTGCTGGCTATGCAATTTGTCCAGTCTAACCATCTTCCCCGTACCTGTACCATGATATGTAACCTTCCTGATCCATGACAGCTCTGTGGTGGGAATCAGGCCCCTCCCAGTCCTCAAAACTGAACGCCCAGGAAAACTGGCTAACTATAAAAACATAACTACCAGGTGCCCTTCAACCATCTTCCCTCTTGGAAGGGCCAACTTTTACACCACCCACCCACTCAATGAGCCTGATCGATGAGCTGCAAACCACCATTTGGGTTTGTGGGACCAATGCCTACTGGTGCCTACCCCAGGATGGACAGGGCATCTGCTACCTAGCTTGGCCAGTACCATTGTTCTTGGTTTATGGAGATGAATTGCCTGGAGAGCTCTCCTGAGCCAAATGATCAATACAGGCAATTCTGATACTCTTAGGACTAGGAGTAGTCGGCAGTGCAGCAGTAGTGGGGGCCTCACTTGTATTTTGTCAGGAGGGCTTACAAACACTAGCATGGGATACATCAAATGACCTCAAAAAAATACCGGGGGCTCTCAATGGGTTGCAAGACCAAATAGACTCATTGGCAGAAGTGTCTTACAAAACAGGTGAGGATTAGACTTGCTCACCACAAGTTCAGGGGAGATCTGTCAGGCCCTGAGGGAAGAATGCTGTTTCTATGCAAACTCCTCAGGAATAGTTAAGGACAAAGTGGCCCTACGGAAAGAAAGAGCCAATGACTGTTTAAACTGTGTATAGCAGGCATCTGCCAATGGGAAATACTTCCAGTATCTTCTTTCCCAGATTTTGCCATTTATGCCAGTAATAGCCTCAGTCTTTTTCCTCTTAACTTTTGGGCCATGCATTCTTTGGTACCTAACACAGTACATCACTTCCTGCTTAAACACCTTAAAACACCAAATAATGTCTCGTGTTAAATATCAGCCTTTGGGGACTATAGAAAAATCCCCATGTCAGCAGATGATACCCCATAAAGAATTACAAGGGCATCAAAAGAGGAGAATGATAAGGGAAGTGCCGGGACCCTAACCCCCTCAGCAGTAACCCACAGCTTTAGGAAAATAAACTCCCCTTGGTCCCTGGTCCCTTTATCCCCTCCCCTCCCCCCTTTTCTCTGTGGAATCCACATCAGGAAGATAAGCACTCCCTGCCTTCCCCTTTGAATTGAAATTTACAACTCTAAACAGATAATGACTCTTTTTCTCCCTAATGGCATTCTGCTTTTAGGAAAATAAGCTAACCTTGCTCCTCTGCTTTTGTAACACTGCCTGCCCACTTGCTCAGGAATTTGCCTGCTTAGTGTTCCTATATAAACTTATGAAAATTGGAAAACAGGGCTCAGATTTTTTGGTGACTTGACTCTCCTCTGGGCCTGTGCATAATAAAACTTTGTTCATCCATACCCCAAGAGTGCTGCTTGGGTTTCTTTCCACCATCAGCAACACAAAAGGAAAAATCCAATAACCTTTTATACCTTCCTATTTTTGATACTTGAAATTGATATCCTATGTTCTTTGCTATTGCTGTAAAATATACTATTATCACTAACTATCATACGCAAGTTAGATTTGTAATATTCTCATTTATCACCATGTTCTTAACACCTTGTAATAGAAGAATATTCTTATATTTATATGTTTAGCCACAATCTTCAACCACCACCAAAGTCACTATATTATACAGTCCCTTAGATTATCCTCTAGCATCCTTTCATTTGACATTTACATCTCTAGACTACCCCTTTCTGCCACAATCACATATATAGCTGAGCAGTTTTAATTATATTCATTATAATGGATTACTATCAACTCTATTCATTTCCACACTTTTGCAGTAAGCCTTATTAAAAATTCTAAGATTCGAGATGGTGGAGTACGGAATGGCAGGTTGCAATCCTCCTCCAAAAATTGCAGAAAGGTGGGCAGGTTTACCTGGAAGAAAAGCAGCTGTGGAACAACAGCATCAATGGAAAGGGAAGGTAGAGAGGGGTGACCCAGTTGGTCAAGGGGAAATGGAACCCATAGGAGATAGGGTCCTCAAGGTGACTCAGAAGGAGAGGGGAATTAAGGAAATGACTTGGCTGGAAGACCAGCAGTTTGCCAGCTTGATAGTGAGGAAAGCCCCCACCCTGGTGACCAGGGTTATGTCCAGGTACCCAACAGGCTCTTGAGGTGGGAGAGACATGAAGCAAACAGGTGTGGAGGGCCAACATCCAGTCAACTCACGGGGAAGGGACAAAGGGGAGGCAGAGCAGAAAAAAAGATGCCACCTGTAGATGAAACAACTTCAGGAAGAGGGGAAGGGGAGCTGACCAGGCAGGAGCCGAAATACCCTGGGAGAGAGAGGAACTGGGCCAGTGAGGGGGAGGGATGACAGGCACCTAGCATCCTGGAAGTGAGGGTAGACTGGAGAAGCAAACAGCAAAACATCAGAAGCCCAAATGTCCTTAGGGAAAAGAGCATGGGCAGAGGAAGAAACCTAACCTAACTGGTGTAGTGGGTGTATCTCAGTGGTTGAATGCCAGCTTCTCATAAATGGAGTCCAGAATTCCATAACAGGTACCTTCAAAAAAAAAGAAAAGCCTAACAAGCCTGGGGAATATGGGGGTGGGGAAAGGCTCTGCAGGAGCTGCAGGAAGAAATTGAAGGACAAGCAGCCTTGGGACGGGGAAGTTGGATTAAGATTTTCTTAGGTTTTTTGATTTGTTATTTTATATTTTATATATATATATATATATATGTATGTATGTGTATATATATATATATATTCTCTATTCTTTTCTCTACACTTGGATACCCTACCTGGGGAGGGCAGACAGCAGGGTGATTGTTTGGTGAGCACTGGCTCCCTGAGATGCTTCCTAGTGCACTGAGAGGGAAGCCTGTTTTTTCTGGCCTTTTTCCCCTTTCATTTTTCTCTTTTTTTCTCCTAGTTTCTTTCATTCTTTAATATCTTTAATTTTTCCCTTTTCTGTTGCTTTTCTTTATTCCAACTTCTCTTGTTTAGTATTAACTTTCTTTCTTCTTTTTACAACTCTCTGGACTTTTTATTTTATTCCATTTTTCCTGTTTCTTTCTGTTTTATTCCACATTTTTTACTCTCATTCCTTTTTAATTTTTATGATTTTTCACTTTTATTACTTTTTTTTGTTCTTTTATGTATCTTTTTCCATCTTTTTAAAATTTTTCATCTCTTCTTCTTTCCTTCCTTTTCTATGTTCTTAATAATTTTGGGAGGGACCATGGAAAGCTACAAGGATATAGAATAATTGGAACCCAGTGTCAAAAGAGGATCCTTAACACAAAATAAAATGAAATAAAATCATAGAGTAGAAAAAGAAGGTATCTAACAGAATACACCTCTCAAGATAAACAGATGACTAGATACCAGCAAAAAATTACCAACCATACTGAAAAAGAGAATGACATGGCACAGTCTAATGAACAAACAAACAAAAAACATGAGTTGACAAAGAATGTGGAACATCTGAACAAGAAGTCCAAACAAACATCATGAATCAACTTAACGAAGTGAAGGTAGAGATAAAGTCTATTAAGAAGACAATAGGGAACATACAGAAGAAGTCATAAACATACATAAAAAGATAACAGATCTGACGGTGATGAAGGTACAATGCAAGAAAATAAAATTGCAGTGGAAGCACATAACATTAGACTTGAACAGGTAGAGGAAAGAGTTAGTGACATTGAAGATAGAACATCTGAAATCACACAGGTAGTATAACAGATAGATAAAAAGATAGAAAAAAATCTGCAGGGACTTAGGGAACTGAATGACAGCATGAAACACATAAATATATGCATTATAGGTAACCCAGAGGAAGAAGAGGTGGGAAAGGGGACAAGAGGATTGTTGGAAGAAACAATGGCTGAAATTTTGCCAACTATTTTGAGGACATGGATATTCATGTCCAGAAAGCACAGCACACTCCAAACAGTATAAATTCAAACAGGCCTACCCCAATACATATACTTATCAAATTGCCAAATATTCAAGACCAAGAGAATACTGAAAGCAGCAGGAGAAAAGAGATCCAATACATACAAGGGGCTTTGATAAGATTAAGCACTGATTTCTCATATGAACCCATTGAGCAAGAAGGCAGTGGTATGATATAGTTAAGGTGTTAAAAGAAAAAAATCTGCCAGTCAATAATTCTTTATCCAGCAAAGCTGACATTCAAAAATGAGGGAGAGTTCAATATATTCACAAATAAACATAAATTAAGAGAGTTTGTCAACAAGAAACCTGTCCTTCAAGAAATACTAAAGGAACTTCTGCAGGTTGAATGGCAAAAAGAGAGGAGGTAGGGTTGGAGAAGAGTGTGGAAAGGAGGATTATTCGTAAGAATAACTAAAGAGATATAAAGAGAAATAAAAACAAAATATGGCATATATAAACTTAAAGAAAAAAATAACTAATGTAATTACTGCCTTGACAGTAATAACATTGAATGTTAGTAGATTAAACTATGCAATCAAATGACACAAATTGGCAGAATGGATAAGGAAATATGACCCATGTATATGCTGTCTAAAAGAAACTCACCTTATACCCAGGGAAACAAAGAAATTGCAATTGAAGTGTTGGAAAATGATTTTACATGCCAAAAATAACCAAAAAAGGGGAGGAGTAGTTATACTAATATTGGAAAAAGTAGACTTTAAATGCAGAACTATTTTAAGAGACAAAAAAGACAATGTAAATTAATAAAAGGGGTAATCTATCAAGAAGAAAGAACAATCAAAATCGTTTATGCACCTAACCAGGGTGCCCAAAAATACATGAGACATACATTGGAAAAACTAAGTGAGAAATAGATGATTCTATAATTATAGTGGGAGACTTTAATACATCATTATCAACATTCAACAGAACATCTCAAAAGAGGGTTAATAAAGAAACAGAGCGATTGAACAATATGTTAGAGGATCTAGTCCTAAAAGTCATATACAGAACATTACTCCCAAATACAGCAACAGCTACATTCTTCTTGAGTGCACATGAATCATTCTCCAGGATAGACCACATGTTAGATCACAGAATAGCCACAACAAATTCAGAAAGATTGAAGTTACACAAATTAACTTCTATGACCAGAAAAGAATGAATCTTGAAATTAATAAGTGTCAGAGAACCAGAATAGGCACAAAAATATGGAAGTAAAACAATACACACTTAGCAATCAATGGGTCAAGGAGGAAACTGTAGAAGAAATCAGTAATTACCTCGTAATGAATGAAAATGAGAACACAGCATATCAAACCTATGGGATGCAGCAAAAGCAGTGATGAGAGGGAAATTAACAGTCATAACTAACCACATTGAAAAAGAGGGCCTAATTGCACCTGGAGGAACTAGAAAAAGAAAAAGAAACTAATCCCAAAGAATCAGAAAGCAGGAAATAACATAGATGACAGGAGAACTAAATGAACTTGAGAAAAAAAATTAGAAAAAATTATCAAAACCAAAATCTGGTTCATTCACAAGATTAATAAAATTAACAAAACTTTAGCTAGACTAACAAAGAAAAAAGAGAGAAGATGAAAATAAATAAAATAACAAATGAGAGAGGGGATATCACCACTGATCCCACAGAAGAGTATCCTAATAGGGTACTTTGAAAAATTGTATGCCATCAAGATGGATAACTGAAATGAAGTGGACAAATTTCTAGAAACACAGAAGCAGCCTACATTGACAAAAGAAGAAATTGATGAACTCAACAGACAAATCACAAGTAACAAGATTGAATTAGTCATTAAAAACCTCCCAACTCAGAAAATCCAGGACCAGATGGCTTCACAGGTGAATTCTACCAATCATTCCAGAAACAACTAACGCAAATCCCACTTAAACTCTTCCACAAAATAGAAGTGAAGGGAAAAATGCTTAACTCATTTTATGATGCCCATATCACCCTAATACCAAGTCCACATAAAGACACAAGAAAAGAAAATTACAATCCAATCTCTCACTTGAATGCTAAACCCTTAACAAATTACTTACTAATCATACTCAGTAACACATCAAATGATTAATACACCATGATCAAGTGGGTTTCATCCCAGATATACAAGGATGGTAAAACGTAAAAAAAAAAAAAAAAAATCAATCAATGTAATATACCACATTAACAGATGGACAGAAAAAAATCATGTTTTCTGGTACTTTGCTTTGGCTGCCCTTTGGCAAAGTAAAACACAGCTCTAAAGCTTTATTATAATTCACATCATGCAATGCCAACACTTTAGTTGAAGTCTCTCTTTCAACTTCAAGTTATTGTTATTGATATTTATCCACATTTTTATCAGATCAGTGGACTTTGTTTTTAAAATTTAATACTGTGTTTTATAAAATATTTCCTATTTATTTAAACATTTCCTTTTGTTGGACACCTACATCATTAATACCTATGAGTTAGCATTATTGAAGCTGCTATGTGTATTCTCAAGCATGTTTCTTTTCAATTATGTACTCAGTTCTCCTGAGTGCAAATGAAGACTGAACCCACTGGTTCAGAGCATATGTGGAATTTAATGTACATAAATCCTGGTCAAATGTTGTAGCATTTGTAAAAATTGATATAAATAAAAATGCATGAAAGGTTACGTTGTGTAAATTATCACTATCATTTTTTGTTGCCAGAGTTGTTAAATTGTAAATAATGGAGTTGTGTAGCAGAATATCATTGTGGTTTTAGTTGCCCTTTACATTGAGTATATGCCAAGACACAGGACATACTGAACACCTAAAAAGACTACATAAATTTAAAAGTATTAATTTGAAATGTTTGTTCTCATCAAAATTGATTAAATTTTATTTCAACAACAATCTAAATTTTGGAAAATAAACAGCACACACAATCTGTGAATCAAAAAAAAAATCACAAGGAAGTATTTTAAAATATTTTGAATTGAGACAGTGAAAATACAAAGCATAGAAAATAGCATAGGGCATTAAGAGAAGTTTAACACTGTAAGTACTTTTACTAGAAAAAGAGAAAGGTCTAAAGACAATGACCTACATTTTCAGTTTCAAAAATAAGGAAAAATAGAGTAAACTGACCCTCCAGTAAGTTGGAGGCAGAAATTAATAAATAAAACATTAATATAAAAATAGAGTAATAAAAGAAAAAGTGACTAAAGTAAAAACGGTAAAAAGGTTTCATTGAAAAGCCCAACTTGATTTAATTCTACCTAGATATATCAGAAATAAAACAGAGCAAACCAAATACTAATATCAGGAATGAAATAGGGATTTACTGAGAGAGGCTACACCTAGTGAAAATGAATGAAAGGAAAACAATTAATAAAATTAATTGCTAATTTTAAATTTTGAATTTGAGTGAAAATTAGATTTTAAGAAAATACGTTTATTGCCCATGAGCTTGATAGCTTTCCAACACTTAAAGTCTTTACTGGTAGAAAAAGTAGTGATGTTAATAAAAGGGCTTTACTTTGTTCTTCTAATTTGCAATATGTCAAATTTGGAAGATCAGCATCAATTTTGAGCCAATGTTTTCCAGATAAGTAAAAACAACAACAGCAACAACAAAGTGCCTAAAGAGCTCAATTGATTTAAATTCAACAGATTATGAAATTTCATGACTATATATTCAAACAGTAAATTGCAAATATTCTGTAAGAAATTAGCACTTGCTGAATATTTGTGTACAATATTAGCATTAAAGAAGACTATTAGTGTTCATCTGAAAGTGCTAACCAAATATGCCTTCCATATTCTACTAACATGTCTGTGTGAGGACATTTTATCTTTATATTCTTCAACCAAAAAGAGGTTGCAACAGGATAAATCAATCAATAAATAAAATTCAGCTGTCTCTTAATATGCCAGGATAATTAGATTTTCACAACTGAAAAACAATGTTTCTCTTTCCATGGATTGATTATTTTTAACAAATTAAATAACGATAAATACATCAATTTTAATTTCTAAAAGGGTAGTTTTCAATAGATATAAGCCTTTTAATTATAATAACTGTAGTGTCTTTGATAATTTTTTGGTTGCTAAGTGTCACAGAAAACAAAAAAAAGAGGGAAATGATGATTTATGTATATTCTTTTCATTTCTGATATATATATTCAGGAGGCTGAGTTAATATATTCTGTATGTATTGTGTCTACTACTACTGTCCTCTTCTGAGATCTATGTTTCCATGAAAATAAAAATACTATGGCATTAATAAATGCCTGTTATTTTTCCTCATAATCATCTCAATATGGCAAATCTGCCCAGTTCTATATATTTTGATTCATTCTATCTTATCCTTGTTATATCAGGAGCAGTTTGTACCCTTCATCAGCCTGAGTTTTGGTATTTATACAAAATAAACATACAAAAAATGAATTCATGGGGTGATGATGATGGCAGATAAATATCTTCTGTGTTAACTGCAATGTTGCTGAGCATTCCTGACACTTTGAAGTAAAATATTTCCTTTGCTGAATCCAGGAGTATTTGCTTCTGTAGATTTTACTTCATTTCTCTATGCAACAAGCAAGTTTCAAATATCTTTCATTAAAACTAATCTTCATAAGGAAAAGTAGGCATTGAAAGAGCAAAAGAAATGGGATATCCAGTGTAGTTTGTGCTAGGAACAATTTCTAAGGTTTGCAGGATATTAAGAACCACTTATGGTCTATTCATATTTTACATTATTAGAATTGGAATCATACTAATTATGTTTTCCATGTTTAAATTGTGAAAGAAATATTTTCTAAATATCACCAAGATAATAAAAGGCATATGTAAATCCTGAATCTCACTTTTGCCTAACCCCATTTATTTAACAATCTTGATACTGTGTGAATGGTAAGATGTAAGGTAACTTTAGCATAGGAATAGTTGAGAATTTGTACAGGTGGAAGAGAATAATGCAGGAGGAAGAGATGGAGAGTAGGAGATTTCTAAAGATCAATATCAATGCATAGTTTGGATAAAGCAAATTTTAAAAATTATTAGGAAGTCTGGTATGGTCCATTTGCCTTCATTCAGGTCTATACTTTATCACTGGCTATTGATATGTTACTTAATAAAACATTCTGCTTAAAGTATTTTCTCCATAAAAACAAGGATATGAGAAAAAACACACATATTTGACAAGATTATTCTAGAAAACCGTTTGCATGAAATATTATACAATGACACTAGAAATTCTTTAGAATATATCTAATGCAAGGAAATTAACCTTTTTTTTTCACAGAAAATATTAGCACACATTTTATAATATTTTAAGACAAATTATTTATATGTAAATACGTTAAGATTTATATATTGCCATTTAAAACTCTAATATTTCATTGTTATAACACCTCTAATCCACAGTTGCTAAATTATGAAAAATAAGACCCCCCCCCAAGTGAAATTGTTTTAGAATTGAAATAAGTAAGAATGAAAGATTTCTTTATAACTTGGAGTCCTTCAAAACAAGCTCAAGTAAAATAATTGTAATTAGAATCATTATTTTGAATGAAGAGATTTTAGTAAAATCTAAAATAGATCATATTTAAGATATCTATAAAGAATGTTAGTTTTTTAAATATTGGAATACACGCAGAGAATAGAGTAGGATGATGCCTGGGGGAGAGAGTCAGGTGAGATACTTTCCTTAATTAATGTGTACAATGGAGAAGGTGAAGTAGAGTGACAGAAAGGGAATTTTGGTCCAGAAGGCAAAAGAAATGGGATTCCATTTGATTCTGAATCAATTGACACATTTTACAGACAATGGGACAAAAGAGGAAAGAAAGGGCTGACATTAATATCTTAGAGAAAAGTGGCAATGGAGGACTGTGGAGACATAATCTGTCTGCTTTCAGTTGGATTAAACTCTTTCTGAGAAGACCCTCAGAACCATTTATGAACTTTGTACAGGAACAGTTCCTAGTCTGCTGGCCAACAAGGGAAGACATCAGAAATCATTCTGATTTTGGACTGTTTTCATGGTCCAAAAATGAAACAGCAATAATTAGTTTATTCAAAAAATATATGCTGATAATGAGGATCACTTACAGAGCATGCCTGTGACAGCTATTTGATACGAAAGAAAATAAGAAAGCAATCACTGTGTATGTCCAAGAAGGGTTTGTAAAAATATTTAGAGAAATAGTGTAAATATGATTCAATAACTGAAAGATTAGGTGTCTGTATTTCACTTAAAATTCATTCATGTGCTTAGATTCTCTGATCCTATGATTATTGAAATTAATATATAATATTAGGAAAGAAAATGAAAAGAGAAATATGTGCATTCATTGACATCAGAATATTCACTTTTGTGCATTTCTTCTATACTGAAATTCTCTTTGAAGCCATATATTGATACCAACAGTGGCAATTTATTTGTTAGTGATGTGCATTGTCTCACACCGGTTGTTAGCAGCACCACATCATTTCATTTCATTTGACTGCAGGATATCGTAAGACCTAGAAT
Source organism: Cabassous unicinctus (assembly GCA_029593785.1). Lineage (NCBI taxonomy): Eukaryota > Metazoa > Chordata > Mammalia > Cingulata > Chlamyphoridae > Cabassous > Cabassous unicinctus. The sequence continues at coordinate 18,794 of JAQZBX010044205.1, forward strand.
ACCTCACCATCTTCATGGAAATCCTCCACATGGATATAGCAAGTTCTCGGTGGGTCCAAGTTTTGAAAGATCTACTTTTATTAGTGCTTTATATGGGGGCACTGACTGGAAATCTTCTGTTATTGTCATTGTAACTGATGCACAGCTACAGTCTCCAATGTCATTCTTTATATACAATTTATCCATCATAGATGTTTACATTTCAGTTACAGTTCCCAAACCATATATAATTGTTTTGAGTTAATATGTTCTGCCTTTATGTTTATGTCATATATTAGTATATTTTCACCGGTACTTTGGATGTGTTCTGTGGAAACACATAACAAAGTTTTAACCAGCCATACCCATCAGCTGACAATTTTCATTTTGTTTGTAATGTCTGTTTTGATTGCTGTTTTTATTCCAACTGTAAATAATGCATCTCTTAAAAATCTCCTCACAGCCATGTTCTACTTCATGGTGTCCCCATTCATATACCCCATCATCCATAATTGGTGGTACAGGGAGATTGGCACTGCTCAAGGCAGAATATTCAATAGATGTTTTGAACCCCACTGCAAGGGTTTTGGATTAAAAAATTCTTAAAATCAAAATCTGAGAAGTTTCTTTCATACTTGACATGTGTTCTTAAGTTTGAATTTCTTCTTGTAAATGTCTACTGTTTTGTTGTTCGTATATTTTGCATTACGCACATATGTGATAGTAATATCTCTGTTCCTTAGTCATTTATATTCAATACTAATTCATTTAATGAATTTAGTATACTAATTTCATTTTACTAATGAAAGTGAATGATTCATGCAACCTTCTTAAAAATAATTCCCACATTGTTAAAATGTTTTAGGAAATGGGATTATTTTGAGCAAAAAACAAGGATGACATCATATGGAGAAGACTATGTTTTTGTATCAATACTTTTTTGGATCAATGCTCACTTATGCCTTTGAGAGGATTACAAAGTACTGGATTCTGCCAAACTTGAAGAGAATATTGAGTGTGTGGGCTTAGAGAAATATGTTTAAATTGCTTTTGTTGAATTCATTTTCTTACAGTATCTTGATGGAGTAATAAAGCAAATAGAACTGAGACACAACTGCAGAATGAGGAAAATATTAGGTTATAGATCTGATATATGACTTTAAACTTATGTTATTTCCTGATGAATTTTTACTGGGTGTTTTAAAATTTTAATGACCAATTTTATATCTATCTCAGCATTAGGAAAACTTATATTCATGAATATTATCAATTTTAATTTTATTCCTATGTTATGAAAATATTCTACAAATCACTTAAAACATTCTTAGTGATTTTAAGGCTTGAAAATATGAACATCTGATGCAATTTCCCTTAGCTCTTTTTAGTATTAGATTTATTTTTCTCATAGCAAAATACAGATTCACAACCATCCTTTATCTCTTTGAGTGTATTAACTAGATGTTATAAAATATCCCTTTGTAAACTTAATTTTCTCACTGTATTTATAGTTATTTAAAATGAATCTCTTATTATTCAAAATCTTGATTTCTTCCAATTCTGTGTAATCTTGAGATGTCTCTTCAAAATCATGAATAAACTAATTGAAATTTACTTATATTGTCTGTACCCAGGAGCTATTTATGTAGGGAGGCTTTTTAAAAAAAATGCTGTGTGTGTGTGTAGCTGGCAAGTATTTCATTATTTGTGGGTGAATTCTCAATCTAAAAGCTTTATTTTATAAAATTGACTGAATTTTCTAGACTAAAAGTGTATATGCTTTCAGTAATGAGGAAGTCTGAGAATGTTGGCTGCTACTTGCTGCCCTTGTGTTCTTCCATAGTTCTTATAAACTTTTCTAAAAATTGTTCTAACATATAATGTACTATGTTACAGTTTATCTACTTACTTGTTAGCAAAGGATTGGTAATGTTTTAGGGGAGATTCAAGGACTCAAGGACAAACTTAATACCAGCTAATTGTAATAAAATCCTATATGAATTAGAATAAAACTTAATGATTAGTTATATAGCTTTATATAGGGATTTTCCTGGATTTTTAAAGGAATAATCTTTTCTAAGTCATCGTTCCCTTCTTTCTATGTGTCCATGTTTCAGAAAATAGTTAATTCCTCTGCTTCCACTCCAGTTGTGACAAAATATTTGTGAGGTGTGATTTAAATCTTACAGAAATAAAACTAATGGGGTCCGCCGCCACTGCGCTACACACCGCACTGCTCCAGCGCCCGGGCCTGGGCCGCCACCTTTGCCAGGCGCGCGCCTACGCTGAGGACCCGCCGCCCCGGTCCCTGCTGCCCACCCGGGACAGAGGTAGTTTGTCTTGACCTTGCCCACGCAGGTGGTCTTCAACGATGCCAGCGTCCGGCAGGTGGACCTGCCCACGCAGACGGGGCCTTGGGTACCCTGGCCGCCCACGTGCCCCCACTTTAGGTCCTGCGGCCAGGGCTCCTTTTTGTCCATGCAGACGACGGCATCGCCTCCCAGGGCTTCGTCAGCAGCGGTTCCCTCGCGGTGAACGTCGACTCTCCAGTGCAGTTACTGGTCCAAGAGGCCGTGATGCTGTAAATGTGGGACCTGGGGGTGGCCAAGGCGGACTTGGACAAGGCGCAGTCGGAGCTGCCAGAGGCGGTGGCTGAGGCTGC
>JAQZBX010044206.1:0-21429 GCA_029593785.1 Cabassous unicinctus
TTTTTCCCTGTGTCTGCTTGTCTCCTTCTGTTGCATCATCTTGCTGCACCAGCTTGCTGCACTGCACAGGCTGGCTTGCCTCCACCAGGAGGCCCCAAGAATCGAACCCGGGGCCTCCCATATGGTAAACAGGAGCCCATCCAATTGAGCCACAGCCGCTTCCCTGTAATTACATTTTGACTTACTTTCCTCATTCACTTACTGTAAGCCTCATGAGGACAGGGATTGTGTCTTCTATCTCATTTTTTTGCTAGAGTCAAACACAGTGCTTGACCCAAAATATTTGTTGAATGAGTAAATGAATGATTATTTGAATATCCTAAGGTTACTTGTTCTTTATTCCAAAGGTTTGCGTATAGCGGTCATTTTGAGAATGCTTGTTTGCCAAAAATTTTCATAGAATTCTCTTGTAGGAAAGAAAGATTTCAAGATTTGGGGCAAGCCTATGAAATGCTGATTTCTTAGACTATTTTAGGAATAGAAAGGTACTTTTTGGCTTATCTTGTTGCTTAACCAAGTTTCTCTTCTTACATTTATGAAATCATCATTATTCACCTCCTCACACAAGCCAGAAAAATATTTTAATGGTTGAGAGCTCAATTGCTGACAAGGCTGGGAAGTTAACATAAATATATTTTCAAAAATTTTAGCCAATAAAAAAAAATTGGAAGATTTCATGTTAAAATGCAGGTTTCTATCTAATCTATGAAAACTAGATATTTTTCAACACTGAGCCCTCATTCTTTCAAAACAAAAATTGGGTGGAGGTAAGGAGTGGATTCCTGTTTTAGACAGAGCACATGTTTCTGACTAGTCACAATCCCCAATATTTGTTGAGCTTTTTAAATACTGAAACATATGTGAAGTGGGTTGGATGTAAAAATTCAGGTATTTGAATGCTTTCACATTTAATTTTCAGTTTTGCAATTTTACTTTCCATGCTTGCCAATAGTTATGGAAGTTGGGAGTCCTCTATTCTTATATGGCAGCAGGAAGGTGGAGTTTACTGCTTAAGAGCCAATTAATGAAGAAGAAAGTTTTAGGTTTGTGCTGGCTATTGGGACAGAATAAGTTACAGGAAATATGATGTAGGAGTAAAAGTTAAAGTGATTATAAAATATTTAACCAATGACTCAGTGATGGTTTGGAGGAACTTGATGTAGCAGATTCCATGGAGACTATTAGGAGAGCTGCTTTGCCAATGGTACCTCCAATGTTAGTGGGTCAAGCACTGCCAGCAGATGTGACAAACAGGGACAATTATAACTCCAACTACAATTAACCCCACAGAACAGGGATCCTTAATGAGTTCTTACAATGTCTCAGGCATATGGGTTGTATAAAAGCCAGGATGCATCACTGTGTCTAATATGCCATCTAATGTGCCATCTAATGTGCATGATAGACTTAAGTGAATTTTTATTGAGTGAAATAACATATGAATTTTCGCTGTTCGGGAAATTCTGTAAAATTGTGAAACTCTGGAAGCTTGATCATGTTTAAAAACCTCCTCACCATCTTGGCCACATTGACTCATGGAAACTTTAAAGAACCCTCTTCAACGTGTGGTCCTCCTTAGTGCCAAGATGGGAGAAAAGCTAGGTTGTTGTTGGTTGTCTATTTCTCTTCTACCTGAGAGGAAGTGGATGAAAATAAACCGTATGATAGAATCAGGCCCCAGTGAATAGGAGATTGAAGAGTTTACCTTCATTTCTACCTTCATTTTGGCATGAAAATTGGTGTTATTAACCTTAGGTTGGGATAGATTCCATAAAGAGAAAATAGCAGCTTCTGTTTTTTATTCTTTTTTGTTGTTGTTGTTATCCTTTGTTTCTTTGGATATCATCATGGGACACGCTGTTGAATTCTGTAGCCAGCTATAGTTCTTTTAAAAATAATTTTGTAGGTTCTTCATTCATTTCAAAAGTCAGTATCAATTCATTGTGAAAATAACTGAAAAGAAGATCTAAACAGAAAGATAAAATTAAAAAAAAACGCCAAGACCATGTATCCCAAATGAAAATCTTTTTTCTCCCCAAGGTGCCTGCTTGCACCTTACCTAGCTTATCTTTAGGTATGTAACTAGCCACTGTAATGAGCTCAGGCTCAAAACAATCTCAGATCAGTTGCATGTCATCATGGAAGAGCAAGAACAAAAGCGTGGCAAGATGGTGGGGCCAAGAGAGTTAGGGAAAAGCCAAAGCCACAACTTAGTTTCTTGATCAGCAGCAAGAGCGTGCGATCTAATAAAGAGTTAAACACCCTCTGTGGACTTTACTTTCCTCGGGTCAACTGGTGAATGGGTGGGGGCTGCAAAGAATTTAGATAACTGTTCCATTTCCCAGAATAGTTGTGAGGCTATAATGAGGATAGGTAACTTTTCCATGGCTTGCATCCAAAAATGTATTTCTAAGTTGATTATTTATTTCTGACAAGCTATACCTCCAATATGGAAAATGTTATAAGTGGTGGTTAGGGTCCCATGCCAACCCATATAAACCCATAACATAATTGAAATATAAGAAAACAGTGTTTTTTATTTATTATTGACAACAATTCAGAAGAGGGTTTCCAAGGAAAATGAATTTTCATTTCTATGAATTGCACAGAAACAACCCAAGACCAGTATCCAAAATTGTCAGTATAACACTTGAGACTTTCAAAGCGTTTTTGTAAATTGCTGGTATCATTTTCTAATCCCTTTTACTCTTGCCCTCCTCTAAACCCTCACCAGTGTGATTGTTTCATGTCATCCATTTAGAAACATCATTCCTCTGATTAAACCAACTGGCGTCAAGGAGTTCATGCAATGGCTCCTACCTCTCTCTATGTGCTCACCTGGCATCATTTTCCCTATTTCTCACTGAGCTCCAACTATAGATCTTTTAGTTCCCCCCAAAATTCATATAATTTACCATCTCTTCTTCCATAATTTGCTGACATACTTCTCATCTTTCTGGTCTCATTTTCAAAAAGTCTTCCCCATAGAGACCCTCCCTGTCCACACTGTCTCAAGCAGCACCCTTCCCACATGGCTCTTTATTATTTTCATTGCATCTATCAGAATTTGGAATTAGATATTTATTGGTGTGTTTACTTTCTACCCTACAGTATTTAAAGCTACGTGAGGGTGAGGCTAACTCATATTTTGTACACTGCACCATGCCTGGTAGATAGTAGGTGTTCAATAATATTTTTAATAAGTTAACATGTATTATATGTGTATGCAAATTTGGGGTTGGAAGACACTGAATTTTGCATGATTTTGAGTCTCAATTGTTAATATTTCTCATCATAAGAGCAAATAATTCCTAAACAGTTGAGTAGAAACTTTGAAAAACTCTGTTTTGAAATGTGTAGAACAAATGAATCCATGCTTAAGTAACTCACATTTGGGACAGTATGATGTGCTGAATCACAGTAGACTGTTTGCCAAATGAATGCTGTTCTGTTTTTCTCTCTCTTTTCACTTGGGAAATGTAGTTCCACTTGGGAAAATATTGCAAGAGTCTATAAGCATGTGAGTAATCTCAGTCTGGTTGTGCTCATAAAAATTTTCAATTTAGCAAATATGTTGACTCCCCTTTTCCATTGCTAGGGATTTTCTCTCTTATAGAATTGCAACTTTTGCTTCCAAATAATGAAAATTTGATTAGGTATAGCTGTGCATTGATATTTTGTATTCTTTATTTTTCTATGGTGATTGAATTATGAAAAAGCTTGGCTGGCCTGGAGTGGTGGGTTTGCTGATCAGCATTGCTCTCTTGAATTCTGTGAAATCACATCACTAGCATGTAGAATCAGTTTTTCAAGGATATCTGCCATGGACAAAGAGTATAATATGTTTATATTTTCTTAGTGGGGGGAATTCTATACTTGTATATATTTGGGCTCTGGCTTAAGATTTTGGCATCAATAGCAAAATATTTATTATAATTTTCCATTAATACCTGATAGTACCTAAGTGTTTTTTTTCCTCAAGGTGCTTCTTTTGGGTGAAAATTTAGAATTACAGAATTTAAGTTTAAATCGTGAAAGAGGAAAAATTAGTCAACTCTTTCACTTCGTTGCTTGCAGGTGCAATTTCGTATGATATATTTCTTGTTACACATTTTCTTATACATACGTATGCAAATACACAGTTATCCATATAAAATTCTTTTCTTGGTTTGTAACATGAAGAATTTTCAATAGAAATTTAGCTAGTACAAGACATTTTGGGGGAGGTGTCAGAAAGCTGTTCAGTGCTTTGCTGTCTGTGTTGCTTCCCATTCCAACAGCATTCAAAATAAGAATGATTTGGAAAAAATCAGTTGACTTAGTGGCCACCATTTGGGCTACTAAATTGTGGGTTTGGGAATATAAGCTTGGTCAATAAAATGTGAACTTCACAAGGGTACCCTATTCTGATTGCTCAGGAGAAGACTTGTACATAGAAGGCACTCTGTAAATATTTATTAAATGAATGCATTTTTCTTCTCTTGCCCAGATTGATATGTTGTTGGTGATACTGTGAGAAGTGGCAACAGCAAAGCCCAAGAAAATGGGCTCTTTTGACTGGCTGACCAAACTTTCCACAGATAATAACAAGATCAGGCTGAAGTGGACTGAGTAGTGGTTGGGAACATATGGAGAGTGAATGCTAATCTTAGCTAATGTTTGCCTAGCAATTTACTCTGCTAAGAGCTTTACTTATAGTAACTCATGTTATCGTTACAACCCCATAACCTAGAGGTAGGGAATGTTATTTTTTACTTTATAGAAGAGAAACTGAAACACAGAGAAAGTGACTTGTCCAAGGCCCCACATCTAGTAAGGGGTAGAAGTAGGATTCACTGGCACCGAGGGATTATTCACAAGTGCCAATTAGCAATACACCTGGAAAAAGACCTTGACCGTAAGGGGGAAATGGTGAGGACAAATGTGTTTTTATGGCTAAGAGATTTCAAAGTGTATTGGGAAGTCATTCCAGAGGTTACGCTTATACACATCTCAACAGGATCTCATTGACTGCCACAGTAAATAGTGCCTCAAATAGTGGGGCTCCTGAGGGCTCTAGAGACATCAGACCCTGTAGCCAGGACAGACAGCTCAGGAATTTGGTGCCCTGCCAGTGGGCCTTACCTTGGAATTTATGCTCCCCAGTGTGACAGAGTTGGACCCATTTGTGGTTTCCCTACACATGGCTCTTCTGCCCCTTCTATTTGAACCTATAGTTAGTACTGTACTTGATAGATATATATCCAGGAGACTTAAATGTTTGGTCTGTCCATGTGCCAGCTGGGCCCTGAAACTCAATGGAGTTGCAACACCTACTCTCTAGTCCGTTGGACTCACCCAGGACAATTAACAAGGAGATGATGATGGACAATGCCCATCCCAAGGAACAGAGGGAGTCTGCAACTGTAAGCAAGATAGTCCCATTCATCTACTGCTTGAGATCTAAGACCCTCTCAATTAGAGACAAAGTGGTCATCATCATCCCAGTCAGGATTGGGGAATGAACAATGGGCTAAAATAGACTTACTATTATTCTACTATAGACTTATTGTTATTCTAGCAATGGAAGAACTTTTATCATTGATGTGGAGGCAGTGGCCTCCAGAGGTTCTGAGGGGAGGGAGAGTGAAAAATAGATGTAATATGGGGGCATTTTTGGAACATTGGAATTAGCTTGCATGGTATTGCATTGACGGATACAGGCCATTATATATTTTGTCATAACTTAAAAATTGTGTGGGACAGAGTATGAATGACAACGTAAACTATAATCCACAGTTATTGGCAATGCTTCAATATGTATTCATCAATTGTAACAAAAGTACCACACTAATGAAGGATGCTGTTAATGTGGGAACATGTGGGAGGGGGAGGGAGTAGGGCATATGGGAATCCCCTATATTTTTTATGTGATATTTATGTAATCTAAAGTTTCTTTAAAAAAATGAAAAAAAAGTCTTGCTCCTACTTTGTTTTACTTTATTTTGTTTTATTCAATTATATTTTATTCTTTTCTCCCCATTCACCACTTCTGCACTTGTCCCACTCTAATGTTTTTTTGTATGTTTTAAAATTATGTATGCATCCATGAACAATTTGTAGCATTTTGGTATTGTGAATTTTTTAATGTACATAAATTGTATCCAGGTATTAACAAAAATAAAGAAGTGGGATTCAAACCTAGTAGTCTGGCTCTAGAATCTGCATTTTTAACTCACTGTGCTGTAGTTCCTCAACAAAACTGAACTGTCCTCAATTTGAGGGAAAGGGATTTAGAATTATATTAACTTGAATATTAAACGAGAAGTGGACCTATTTTGAGGCCCAGATTGACGAAGTGGGACATATTAGTTCGAGGTGTTTTTTAATGGGAAAATCAGATAACTTTGTTATGACAATGTTTTATCATTTCATGGTCTGTCAGCACATGATCCATGGATATCTATCTATCTATCTATCTATCTACTATCTATCCTCTGTCATCTATTTATCAACTATCTATCTATCTATCTTGCATCTATCTATTTATCTACTATCTATCATCTATCTTTTTTATCTACTATCTATCTAATCTATCATCATATATAAAAGATCAATGTTTTTAGATTCTTATTTATTCTGTGTATATATATATGTGTGAGTGTGTAAGTATTTATAATATTTTTTTTAGTTTTTTCAAAAAGGTCTTAGACGTTCAAAGATGAAGGGCAAAAACAAAAACCTATAATCTCTGTGCCTAGATAATCAGCTGTTTTGAAAAAAAAACTAAATGATCATTGAATTTGTTTAGAAAATTAAAACACTTCAGAAAGGAAAAAGTAAAAAATGAAAGCCTCCCTGCCCTTGCCTACAAACCTCAAAATTATACTGCTCTAAGTAGACTTGTTAACTTAGCTTAATCAAGAATTATCATTTTATTTTGTTTAAAAAAAAACAACCATGGATCCTTTCTTAAATAAAATTTAAAATTCACCGGGAAGGAATCCCTATTTTAGATGCAAATTTACATGAATGAATCAAACGGTTTACCACTTTCACTATTAAAACAACAACAACAACTGAAGAATGTTACATAGTATGGATATACCACATGTTAACCAGACTTTCATTGATTGATGTTTTGGTTGTATTTATAGATTTTTGATTTTACAAAATTATCTGTGATGTTATAAACTTGTTTGTGTGTGTTTACAGTTTTGCATAAATATGTCAAAAATTCTTTTAGTAGATTTCCTCAGTCTAGTGGTGTATACATTTAAAATTCTGAGATATATTGTTGAATTACTCCTAAAAGGTGACACTGATTTATATGCTCACCAACAGAATATGGAGTCTCAATTTCCCCACATCCTAGTTATCAATAAACTTAAAAAATTGCCAATCTGATATGTAAATTCAGTATTCTAATTATTTAATTGTAAATGAGTTTGAACATCTTATATGTTTATTGGTTATTTTTCTCTTGTAAAATTCTTTTCAACACTTTTGTTGGATTGTAGACTTTTATCTTACTGATTTATTTGTGGTCTCTATCATTTTTTCCCTTAATTTTTTCTTTTTACAAAACCTTCTTGGTTATAATTTTGACCTTACAATAAGGATTTTTGAGAAACAAGTCTTTAAAGTTGTTTAAGGATATTTCTAATTTCTCATAGAGAACTTTCCTCAAAAATTTGGCAGAGAAGACTAAAGGGAAAATATTAGATGGCAAGCTCCTAAGAAATTACAGTAAAGAGGGGAGAGACAAGTTAACTGGAGAAAGTAGGTTTTATTACATGAGCATTCTCTTTAATTTGTCTTCTATTGTTTAGGTTTGACTACCATTTTTGCATATATTTTGGCAAGCAGATTTACCTGGTAATACATGCTTTATCAAGTTCTCTCTATAACTGATATTATTTTTTAAATCTCAACTCTTACTTGAGTAAATCCTCCACATTCCTTACTTTTCTTTTTAACTTTTAATTATTGGGAGACTGGAATCAACTCAAGACTTTCCTAAAAGATTTTATGATTAAGACATGAACAAACATGTTCCACACTACTCTTTGATTATAATCAAAATAAATGTTCTTTCTGCTACTTAAAATTTTAGCTCAGACGAGGCAATTGAATCATTTCCTTTCCCCCGTTTTTATGCACTATAAAATTTACCATATTATTCTTTTACAACAATAAAAATATCCCAACTGAACCTCTTAATTTTTATAATTATCTTTTAAATTCTCTTTCATCTTAACCTGCGTCAATGTTTTAATTTTCAAAACACTTTCTAAAGACCCATGGAAGTCTGAATTTTATGGTTTTCTTAATATGTGTGGTTGATATTGATTACTTAACAACAGAAGATATTTTTGGATAAATGTACCCTATATGAATTATTTAGTAAAAATTATATATTCATTTCTGTTATTCAATAAATTTTTTTATATGAAAGAAGAAATTCCAGTTAACCTATAATGAAGTAATAATTATATTTGATTGCCGCAGCATATCAACTTCTTCAATTTCATTGGGATCCAAGCAGTTGAGCCTCTTTTTGTTGTTCTATATGTATATTTTGATATATTTTATTATTTTCATAAAATAGGAAGCCAACCATAATGTAAATGTCATCCTTCCTAGCTAGTGCTTAGAATGTATTTTCTCTGTCTATGTCCATGCCATCACTGAAAAAATAATTTCTCTTGAGTGGTAGGGATTATAAAGTGGTTGTTTATAATAAAGTCAATGACAGTCTCTTCATTTTAGGACATGAAATTTATTTTAAAAATTGGGTCTTTTGATATGTTACCAGTTGTTCTTAATTTATAATCAGTAGAGAGGTTAACTAATTGGTGCCAAATAATTCAAATGGTTCTTATTCTAAAATTCTGTAATCTGTGTATTTTCAAGACATTTCTAAATTTCCTCTTGTCAGATTTTTGCCTTACCTTACTTAATTTCTGTATACATTTTTCTCTCTCAAAATTTTCTAGTTAGAACTTGAAATTTTGACTTATATATTACAAAATTTTAAATAGTGGAAAAGTGATTTTTAAAGTTAGTCAATTTTTTCCCTAAAAATGCACAATGTTCAGTAAACATCCATGTTTAGGTAGTTGGTATGAAGAAAACAGATATTTTTAATATCCTGTCTTAAAAAAAAATACATTGTGGTTTTAAAATAACACCATAAACACACTGTGGTCTTAGAAATGTTCCCTGAATATAGTCATTAGAATTTTTGTTGCTTCTTATAGTAAAACACTAACAGTGTTTATGTTTAAAATACTGCAACTATGGAGAAACTTTTGTACACCTGAAAATTAAAAAATATTATGCATGGACTAAGAGCTAAAAATCTTCCTTGTACTACACTCTAAGTATCATTTACTGAATGCTTTTAGATGCTAAGTACCTTTTGATTAAAAAATTGATATTAAGAAGCTTAACCTTATAGTATTGTTAAAATAAGGAACAGATTCTTTTGTATAATTGCCAACATTGAATTAATGACCCCTCTCCTTGCATAACATCATATTTTAAATGTGTCTTTGGTGGTATTATTCATTCACCCATTTCACAAAGATTTATATTTTTAGGTAATGTTTGCTAAACACATATAAGACAGTGAGATATTGACACGAAAAGATAATTTTCAACTTGCGGAGAAGAAAGACGAATAAACACTTAAAATAATAATAATATAGGCAAATGCAATGACAAGAGTATGCACGGGGGCTATAGGAACCAAGTGGGTGTACCAACCAGCCTTACCAATACTAGTCAATGTTACTTCCAGGCACTGAAGGGGAGAAGCAGAAGGGAAGATGTAATGTTCTGTGCCTGGGAGAAATCTCTATGGCTTTTGAAATATAGAAGGCATACTTTTCAGTGTCAGGGATGGGGGCAGCTGATGCAAAGAAATAGCAATGACATCAAGTGTAAAGTGAGACACTATTATAAAATTGCCCTCCATAATTTTGGGAGCATTATCTCATATACCCTATCCTAGCTAAAAATTCCTGTTCTCAAAATTGGAGGAATATTTTTCCATGAGAAAATGCATTTCTTGTACTTTATTCAATTTACCTAAGGAAGAGATATTAGCAAGGATTGCAGGTGGTCATTTCATTTTTGGGATATCAGTGCCAGAAATTTTCTCCTTAAAGAAATAAAATGCCAAAATGTAAAATGAGAGTTAACTCAGTTAAAATTAGAGCATCAGACTCAGTTAACTTAGCCATTAAATGTCAAAAGTTCATAAATTTTTGAGTACACAGAGCCCTGCCACCCAGCTCTTTATAATGTTAATTTGCTCCCAAGCAAAATAAATTGTATGATGCTTAAAGCTTGCAACAAATTCTTTTGACACTTGAGAAAGCTTAAGTATTTGTAAAGATACATTTCACCTGCTGACTTTTCTTCAGTCATACCTTACTATTCAGTCTAGCTTTAAAAAAAAATTTTGCCCCTTCAGTCTAAAGCTGACACAACTGTCGAAATATAGTCACTCATACACTGGTCAGTCACTTTCTGATAATGCGCCTGTCATCATGTTAAAACAGTCATTTGCTGACATATTTTATGGCCATGAACATGTTTCAGAAACCAGTAAAAAGGATTGGCCTTTAAAAAATAAGCAAGAGTAGCATTTCCTTCTAGTGAAACGACATGTAATTTGAAATAATAGTGTGTCAATAGTGACTATAGGAAATTACTAGAAAGTGGACATTTCCAAGTCCACTTTTATCTGGGATAAAGTAGTTCTTTTTAAACCAGCAAACATTTTATTGAATTAAATCACCTTTGTCCGATTCTAAAAATGTTTATTGCCCAAGGTTTGGAGTTCTGAACTTCTCCATATATGCGAAATAGCAATTTTGTAAAGAATAAATGTTAATGCTGTTCAAAATAGCATTCTATTCTCAAGACCTTTTCATTTATATTAGACTATGTCCAAATTGACTTTTGCATTTAATAACCTCTATCAGAAAGTGTAAGAATAGTCTGGGAAAATTTATGGATAGAAACAAACATCCATATAGATCAGCTTGCATCCAATCATTTATTCTATAAGCTCTTAAAATATGTCCTGGATAAACTCCAATTATTTAATAGGTAGGAAGCAGTTTTGAAAATAATGAGCACAGACAAGTCCAACAAGATTATATACAAATGCTCACTAATTTTTTACATGCCATTGAAATTGGCAAAATGAACACTTTAGTAGCTCCTTAAGTAGCTATAAGAGTGGTATGTCTGTAGCGTGAGGAATCTACTCGTTAAAAATATCTATTAATTTCTGCTCTGCAATAAATATTATAGAAAGAAGAACTCACGTTCTGGTCATACTACTATTCTATTTTGATTCATCAGAGTATTCATATATAATCCCAAGATTCTATTGTTGAAGTGTGAAAATGATTAAATATTAAATTATGAAAATTATTTACTTACTTTCTAAATTGGTTGCTAAATTAGGAAACAGATCACAGTCCTGAAAACTATTTAATCAGTATTTGCACTTTCTTGAGTTGTGGGTAAGAAGATTATTTACTTATATACTAAACATTCTTGAAATTATGGTGCCTTTCTTATTTTAACAATGTTTGATAGCTGTTTTAAAGGAATTATTTTAAAAATATTTCAGTGTTCTTTATTAACATAGACATTTAAAGCTAGTATTAGCTTCCTAACAAGCCTGGAAAGCCAACCTGTTTTACAGAGGGCTTATGCCCACAGAAGCAATTTTTACAGAAGAACCATTATTTCACTTTATTTCACTTACTTGGCTTCTTTGTTCATTAAGCTAATTACTCTAGTCTACATCCCTGCCTTTCATCTACATTGTTTCTTGAGCTTGATCCTTTCCCAACCCTGAATCGACTGTTACTGAACAGTTGAAGCTGAACAGGAAGGAATTGCAGGTGTCAACTCACAGTTTACAAATATGACATCTCCTCTGGCATAGCTGGAAATATGAAATATTGATTTATGTGCAGTAAAAGGTCTTATAAAAATGATCACATACACATGAGAGATTAATGCGCAGGAGATCAATAGAAATTTCATTCTTGACGCTAGACTGTCACCTATGGTGAAATGCTAAAATACAGAAATCAATATTATCTATGAAATGTCAAATTTATTATAATTATGAGGATGAAAGCTGGCCAAGTGGCTCCCAGGAGAGAAGGAAGGATAGGTTACTGTGCTGAAGCATCCTTCATGTCCCTTGTTCACTTGCTGCCAATTTGAGAGCAATATTGGTGCAGGGGTTTTTCAGGCATTATGTACCACTGTGTAGTAACAAATTCCTGCTGGAATATTTAACTCTTGAAACTGACAATAATACAAGTGTCCACATAGTCAAAAGGTGCAGAACTTTTAGCTTTAAAATATGGAGAAAATTTTAAGCACAGGTTTTAAAGTGGTATGTGTACCACAGGCCATCGCTTAGGAAAATTGAGCTTTTACAGACAAGATTAATAAGATCTTGGTGCAATTTTATTCAAGCTCATGTTCCGTTCTCTCCAGTGGGGGGAAGGGAGGGAGGAAATCTTAAATTATATATTAGTAGGCTTCACATTTTCTATAGTTTAAGCCATTAGTTTGATTCTTAGAAATTGCCATTCAATTTTCCCTGCTAGGCAGCAATTCTTTGAAAAGATTTTTATGAGTTTGTGGCAGCCTACCAGTCTCATGTATCAAGTTTAATAGAGTCTTTGAAAAAGTAACACAAAGCTAAAATTTTATGGGCCTATAAGAAAACAATAAAATGAGAGTATTTTGCCTTCTTTTTATGGGGGGAGGAGGACTTTCAGAGGTTGAAGTTAAAAGCAAAAAATATACAAAACTTCTTTTTGCATATTCTCCATATTAACAGAAAAGCAGTATTGAACCCTTATTAATGGTATTATTGATCCTCATAATAAGTGTAGGATTTACTAGCGAATGTTGGAGCTGCTACACTGTGCTCCTTGCAGATACAGATCTGGTGTGGACACAAGGGAAGATGAATGGACCTGACCAAGGAGCGAATGAGGAATCTTGAAGGAAAAATCCAGACCCCTTTGTAGGTGGTATAGATGATGAATAGGTTGTGTTATTTGCTGTCAATTGACCCTATTCAGAAAGCTCTTTTGATACATATTTCAATGATTCCCAGTTTTAAATACGAGCGGTGTGCTTTGGCAATCATGCCTTGAGGGCAATACGGAGAACTTGTTCACTTGGTTACCCTGGTGCCTCCATAAAGAAAGTCCTCAGAAGTTTGTTAAATGAATGAAGGAGGGAGCAAAACATTAAAACAGTTCAACCTGTGGTGCTCTGGTACCATGTGAGATGTGGGGAATTGAATTTTTTCTCATTTTGGACTTATTTGTTTGACTTATGTAGAATTACTATTCTTCTTTCTTTTCATTTCCTTCTTGGGTCTAGGTAGTTCTTTGGTAATATTTAACTTTATCTAGGATCCAACCAACCCTTCTAGTTACAACATGAACTAGAGAGCTAATTGTTACATATCAACAATCCAAAACATAAAATCTGCCTAGTATAGAAGTCTCTTACTATACAACCTTTTACTTAAGGTCCGTCATTGAATTTTTAAATGGAATTACACACACTAGATGAAAGTTACTTTCATTACTAGTAACATTAGTTTGTGTTATGATAACCCTTATGGGCTTATTAATAGCTTTATTTGTTTTTCTGGAATTTCCTGTATCTTCTTTGCCCATATTTATTTTAGAGCTTTGTCTATCACGAGGCCCATGAGCTATTTTAATCTGATTCTTAGAGAGAGCGTTCTTGTCTAGATCTGGATTTAGTTGAGGGCATTTTGACTGAAGGGATATCTAAACACTGATATCTAGCATTTACTCTCAGTTTTTCAGTGTTGTGTAACAACTGAATGGTGCATTTCAGTTAGTAACTTTCATGCACCCTATTAGGAAATTACCTTTATTCTAGAAAGTTTTGGATTTTCAGTGCTGTTGCCTAAAGTTATTGTTTTGCTCATGACATATATTTTCCAAATATTAGTTCTGTTTTATTCACGGACAATATCATAGATGCCACTGTGATGACAGAATTAGACATTCCTCAGAGAAGTGGTATCCTCACAAAGAGGAGCCACAGGAAGGCTTCGTAAATTTTGAGCAAGAACCCAAGCAAATGTAATTCAATTCAATAAGCATTAGTTGAATGTCTATTATACATGAGAAACTGAGATAAAAAGATGAAAAGGGCACAGACAGAACTCTCAAGGAGTTCATAACCTAGTACAAATTGGGTGATATTTAGAAATAGGAAATATTTAGAAAAGGAAATTGCAAGTCTTGGAACGTATATAAGCTATCCTTCGATTTGTGCACTCTCAGCTCAAAAGAAAACCAATTTCCATACCCTTTAGAAAAGGGTCAGTCCATAGAAATTCCAGAGACATAAAATACAAAATTCTTTTTCATCTATTATTACTGAAATATTTACTTTTCCTAAATATTATCTCATTTGTTCTGAATTGTAGGATTATTATTACTGCTGGATAATGGAGGGCTCATAAACTTTCTTCCAGTTGGTATTGTAAACACTTTTTTTTAAATCTGGAGAGGAGATAAAGATTTATTTACTTTTTAAAAAGCGCTGTAGCATTTACACAATTTATAAATAGAGATTTGGGAAGATTTTCCACTCTACACAGAGCTTCTTAAGGCTTTCCCCCTCCCCTTCTGTACCTCAAGTACCCAAAGCAGTTAAAGTTAATACTTAATGCAACCCAGTTGAAGAGATAGGCATTTCTTGCAGTCAGGTCTCAATTAAGAGATAAAAGACAAAAAGTGAAAAGCACTTGATAAAGCTAAGAATACAAGGCCAGCCATGGATGTGCTTGAAGCTGTCCATAGCGATAACTGGATAGTCAGCTGGAATCTTCTTGAATTGAAGTGGGTGCTCTAACTTATCAAATTCCACATATGGGGAAATTATTGGTGCCTACAGTGGTGATTAACACTAACCCACTGGGTCAGAAACAAGCTGGGATAAAGGTGAAAACTGTATCTGACTATCAACACCAAATACATCCATTTAGAGAAAGATAGCAGAGGGTTTTTTTCTTTTTTTATATCTTCAGTTGTGCAGGTTGTCAGGCTGGTCACACGGTTAACGCTGCATATAGAGTGCTCTCTATAATGTGCAAATTGCAATGCACATTAAAATGTAATCTACTTTAATAAGTCACATGAAGATTACATTTTAAGATAATTGTTTGCGTGCTTATGCTATACACCAAAAATGTTTTCCTCCTTTGTTTACAGTATTTTCTCTTTGTCTTTAGAACTATTAGCACTAAATAACTCCCTCCTGCAAACGGTTGGAGGTAAAGTGGTGAAAACTCAAAATATGGATTCCTGGAACCATGGTTTATAATATAATCTTTAAACTCTGCTTGATTTTGCTGGATTTCTCAAAGTGAAACTTGTTATGATGCTGTGATCATCAAAAACCTCATTCTTCATGCATAATGAAGATGCCTGAATTATGCAGATAGTTTATGAGTTGTCCACTTTCCAATTCTCATGTAGACAAAAATATTTGAGGGGTGACAATTTTTGAAAAATTTAAAAATGAATACCATAACCTGGGCTTTATGACAAATCTATTCATTTGGAATATGGCCAATTATCAATGATTTATTAGAATGGATTAGAGGAAAATTAGAGAAAAATGAAAATGACAATCTCCAAATTTCATGTTGTTCATTTATTTAAAAGTACTTTTCTACTCAGCCACCAGTAAATTCATTTACAAGTGATGAAATTTAACTGCAAAGATTTTCCTTTCTCTTTGTCTCCTCTTATCCATCTTGTGAAGGAAGTACCAATGAATACTAAAATAATTCATTGGGGTCAAGAGGCAAAGAAAGTCCTTATTTGTCTATGTAGATATTGTGCAGATATGAATAGAAAAATGACCCAGAGTTGGTGCCCAATAAATATTTCTTAAATGAATGAATGAATGAATAAAGGCAGAATTGAAAATATTACTGAGTTATGTGTTTATGAAGCTATCCATTTTTTTTGGTCTGGAAGGCATTACAGAGCTCAGTTGAAACTTGCTAAATTATTTGGGCTGATTTTATGGAGAAGAGCAGGCATCTGGTTTAATCCTGTATGATCACTTAATAAATTATACTAATGTCACTAATAGATGTCTCAGAAAGAATATAATAGCTTTCCTCCTTTACTGGTGGATGCTAGGTTAATTATACTTGGTTCCTTGGCAATCTCTGGATTAAGTGCCACATATTCCAATCTATTTTCTGTTGATATAGTTCAGTGGTCTTTATTTCTAGTGACTTGAATATTATGGCATGAGATACTAGTACTTTGGAGGAGCAATATATTGAGAGGAATCTTTCAGTTCCAGGTGATTCAAACCCAACTGAAACAGGTTTCAGAAAAAAAAAAAAATTAACTTATATATGTAACTGAAGTTCTGGCTGAAAGACTTCAGGCTAGTTAGATACAGAAAGTTAATGTCATAAGAATTCAGACTTTTTCTACCTCTTGGTTATGATTTCATCTGTGTTAGCTTCATACTCAGGTAGTTCTTCCCACAAGGAGGTAGGAGGACCCTTATCAATGGCATGCTGCTTTGTTACTACCTTCAGTCCAACAGAGAGATTAATTTCCATCTCAATACACCCATCAAAAGTTCTGGAGTTGAATCTCATTCTCCTCACTGGGGTCCTATGCTCATCTTTGTTCCAAACTCTCTGGCCAGAGGGATGGACTATACCATTTGTAAATGTTTGCCTCGCATGCCTATTCCTAAATCACTTTGTGTTGCCAGTGGGTGGTGGTGATCTATGCTTGGATTTGGGGGTAGGATTAGTATGAATGAATCATGAAAATTGGGAATGAAGGAGAATGGCCCTTTAGGAAACATCAAGGTACAATGAAAGAGAATGGATCTTGGGCAGACAGTTGCAATTGATGTACATTGCAAGATGTATAGATGAAATAATGGAAATATTAGGCAAAGGATTAGAAAAGAATGAAAATCTCCAGAGGCTCTAAAATCATTTCTGCTAACTGACTGGGGTTTTCTCAAAGATAAACTATATACATCTACTGGGCTCCAAATTATAGAGCATGACTGTAGATCCAGGTTAACCAAACTTTGGGGGGCTATATTCAATTTTGTAGTTGAGACACGTAGTCAATATAGGTATTTTTGGAATTGGTCAGACAAGGGGAAGAACCAGCATATATAGAATTTCCTGTTTTTATTTAATCTGAATTTTGGTTTTGAAGGCAGTTGAGAATCTAAGCTGGAGAAGAGCAGGTGTGGCACACTTGCCTATCCAGGATCCTCTTCAGCATAGGGAATATACTGATTGCCCACACCTCACTGTGTTCCACTGTCTTAATGGGTGTTATTTTTACTGTCAGGAATAAAAATTACATTATCAAATGAGAATGGAAAGAGGAAAAAAAGTGATGGGCTTCAGTTGATTAGCTCAAATAATATTCATATATAAGATCTCATCAATAACATTAAGCATCATTTTGCTCTAGACTCTTAACACCACTAAATGGATTAAGTAAATAGAAGACAGCATCTGAAGGTTTGGGAGTCTGGAATTAATTAATATAAATTAAATATGATTTGTTAATTAAACCCTGATTCTTAAGTTCAGAACCTTTGTCTTGTTCAAATTTGCTCTGTCCCTTGGCAACTGCCACTGGGAAAATAAATTATTCTTTATATTTATATTCCATTGTTGCTAGCAGAAGAAGATGTTTTCTCATCTCAATCTTAAGCACCATATATTTTTATAGCCTAAATCCCATGATTTCTAAATTTTAGACTTTAGAATCACAGTGACATCACTGTGACCTTGGTATGATTGGACCAACTCAGGATTATAAATCTGTTTTGTAAATTATTGCCTATAATTCCTTCTCAATCTACTCTCTTCAGCAAGCCAATGGGATACATTAGATTGTGTCAAACATGATAGTCTATTGCACTTTTTAATAACATTCTAATCAATCTTAGGTCAAAGTTGGGATTAAGATGATACTACAGAGTTTATGTTGAGTTTTAGATAAGGTACCTCATTTCAGTTTCTCATGAATTGCTTTCACATTTTCCAAATAGTTTAGTCTAAACTCACTTTATGGGGAGGCATCTGTGTGCTGTAGTTAAGGAGCAGCCAAATGGTCCTCAGGATCTACTAAGATGTCCTTCACTGCAGTCTCTGGAAACAAGTACTGTAATTCCCATCAAGTGAGCCACATTATCATTAAATCGTTATACCTAGAAGGCCCTTTGAGGACACCGTGTGTGATGATTAACAGAGCCATTAACATTTGAAGCAGCAAATGTATGGAGACTGAAGAGGCACCATGTGAAGGATAGGGTCTTAAGCCCTGTGCTTTCTAGAAGATCCTTTTTAACTGCAGAAAAAGAAAAACTTCACAATTTTGCCTTCTTCATAATGTTGTGTAGACTAGACTCTAAGCTCACATATTATAAAAGAGAAATTGGCTTGAGATGAAAAAGGTTTTATACTATATTTATAACCTATAGACTTGGAAGACAGCCCAATGTTTTTCTGTTTATCCATCTGTTCATTCTTTCATTTAACAATAGCTAATGCTTTTCAAGTTTACTATGTTCACTTTCATGCTATGTGTGCAAGTATTCTTGTCCTAATTTTTTTACATGCATTAGCTCACTTCAGCCTCCTAAACAACCTTCTGAAAGGTACTATTATTTCCCACATTTTACAAAATGAAAGAACTAGGCACAGAGATATTAAATTGCCAAGGTCACAGAGATAATAAATGTTACATGCAGGTGTTGGGGAGGATAGAAGCACAGTAAACAAATAAATAAGTACATGGAAAACTAGTACACTGGAGAAAATTAAAATGGGTGATGTGATAGAATGATGGGGCGGGGTGCAGGAGAATAGGGATTAAAATGTGTCAGGTGATTAGAGAAGAATGTGGGGAAGGTGACAATAAAGCAGAAAGAAGCTTGGTGGGTCTGACAAAAAGAAAAGGGAATCCTGTTTACCTATCTCTGGTGCATAGTCCTTCTACAAAAGCCCTGTCCTCTTAGAGATCAGACTCTTTCAAGACCAGAGGAAGAACAAGTATTTGTTTTTTCAGTTCTGTTTATTTTCTGTTTTGTTCATTCTTTCTGGAATCAGCATGTCTTAGGTACAGGAGTGTCTTATCTCCTTTTTTGTTTTTACCCTCTCATCCAGCTTCATGTCTTAGGGGGTACACATTAAGATTCCACAGCATTTAGCTGTGAACCAACTTCTTTCTTAATTCAGTCTTTATTAAAGTTGGAGTCAGGACTTGATTTTAAAAAAAGTTTCACTAATTTACAGACTTAAACACTAATCAAGGACCTACTAGATATAATTTTGGTAATACCAAAATGAATTTGTCATGGATAATATCCTCATCCTCAAGAAGCTTGAAGTCCAATATACTAAATATTTAAACTTGTGTATATATATAGTGTGGCAGTTTGAGATTATTTATGAATTTCAAAAAGAGAGATTATGTTTTTAAACTGGTCTGTTCCTCTGGGCATGATACCCTTTGATTGAATTTGATTCAGCTGAGATGCCTTTGATTAGATTATGTTAAGATTAGGGCTTTCATTAGGGTGACTCAGTATGAGTCCCTGCCCCCTTTGTGGACTATGTATATATATGGACACTGACAGAAGAAGATACACAGAGGAAGAGAGCGAGCTCCAGAGCCATGGCAGAGGCCCCGGGAAGAGAAATGAGCCATTTGCCTGATAGTTTTCAGCTGACCTTGTAAAGAGAATAGAGCAGCTGAGCCCAGAAAGTAATGAGCCCCGGGAAGAGAGATGAGCTGAAGCTGGACCCATGGAGCCTTAAGAGGGAAGAGGAAGACCAAACCCTCACAGATGCCACCCACCATCTTGCTTCAAAACATGGCAACAGAGTTTGGTAAGGATGAAACCTTGAGTTGGACTCTTTCGGGCCTTGTAACTGTGAGTTTTTATCCCAAATAAATACCCTTTATAAAAGCCAACATATTTCTGGTACTTTGTATCAGTACCCCTTTGGCTGACTAATACATATAGTTTTAAAAATATATTTACCTTATTTTTCAAATCCCATCAATCTTTTTTCTCTGTGATTCCTCTGTTTCCTGAGCCCACAGACCCCTCATAGTAAAGAAGTCATTATTCAGGCCTGTGTTTCAAAACAGATTTTGTTAAGGAGACAAGACTATTAAAAAAACAAGCTTTGTTGAGAGAGAAAATGGTATTCAAAGTTCCAAAAGTTTGCCTTCACATAGTAGGATCAAAGCTTGGAATTCTTAAGGTATCATTATAAACTCTAATACATGGAGAATACAAGGTGTGATGTAAGAGAAGGTCCTCTCCAAGTAGCAGGGGTATAGAAGAGCAGAAACATTCAAGAACTTGGTGGAAGAAAGACCTGGGTAGCTCAAAAACTTTCTGCAATCATTCTCTTTGGCCTTGGCCCTAGAAGGTGGTTGTAAAGAGATGGAAGAGTTGAGAACTTAAAATATAATTAGGATAGAAGTCAAAATTGGAGAGGTTTTGTGCCCCCTTTGCCCTTAGAAACTCTGGTAGAACTGTTTTAAGGGGTCACCATGTGTCTGTGAGCACAGCACAACTCTAAGGGGGTGTTAGTCAAATTCTAGCCTATCTCATTTATGCCCCTGGAGTTGTGAATTGCTCAGCAGCATGTATGCATATGGAATCCTTGACTGCTTGCCCATCAGAGAACAGAAATGGCTGCATGGGATGTCTAGGCAAAGAGGGGCCTGAGATAATTCTCTTGAGTCACCTTCTTTCCATATGTGAAGGAAGAGATTTGAAAAATTCCCACAAATCTCCAGTTGTAGAATGCAGAAGGAAGATGATAATTCTGGAGATTAAGTGGGAAATCATAGCCAGACCATGGCAGATTTGTAATCCCACTGAGCAAAGAAGAGGGATCCTGGACAACAGGGCAGTTGATAAACTCCCTGGGGTAATCGCAATTTCTTTCTATAAGGCGAGAAAAGACCATGAGTTAAACTGCAGCCACTTTGGCACTGGAGCAGGGGTTCTTGCCCTTTTTTGTTCCACGGACCCCTTACTAAGTCCACACTATAAGGTGCATTATTTAGTAAATATATCGCACCGGCACCAACACGGCCCCACAAGAATAATGTTTTTTTGAATTTAAATTCAAGCTCACGGAGCCCTTATTAAGAACCCCTGATTTATTCAACTGTGTTTTCTTTTTAGTTTTTAATTATTTATGTTTTCAATTATTAAACGTACAAAATAAAGTTAAAAAAATTAACTGGGAAAGAGCTTTAAAACATAGAAAAATGAAAAAAAAAAAAAAAAAAAAAAAAA